>QJPP01007025.1:0-86059 GCA_003996215.1 Jaltomata sinuosa | reverse complement strand
ATTACTAGATTGACCTTCAAAGCTATTCTTGTTATTTATGAAGGTTCCTTTAGATAACTTCTTTAGCCTTGGCTTACTAGGTGTTGGAATCAACATACCAAACACATATAAATGGGGATTTGACTTTCTAACTTTCCTTGTATACTTTCTAAAGCTTGATTAGAGATCACAATACAAAGAAGAAACTTTGACAAAAGGATAACTTACATTTCGTGCAAAAAGAATCAGATTTTTATAAGAAGGCGACTTGAATCACCATAATGTATAAATTATTCCTTAAGACTTGTTGAGTTACCAAATCAGCTCTCTTACAACAAAATACTCAAATTCCTTCTTTCGGAAATTTAGAGTTCTATTTCTAGATTCATGCCGATAAGGAATAAAGAAGCCTTAACATACCTCGTTCCTTCCGAAGATTGCGCTTACCACAACTTGGACTTTCCCTTATTAAGTTAATCTAAAACACAAGGGTATAATGAAGCTAATATTAGCTCTTAAACCTGCTGCAACATTCCCAAAACAGTAGCTAAATATTTCCCGGGCAGATTTATGTATTTTGCATTAATTAAAGGTGTATCGTCACACCTTTCTCCCCTATCCAATACACATCACACACACACCAACCTACTGCCTCCAATAATACAAAACACATCAAACATACCCTACACAACTCACCATGCCGAAATACAATAGCAACACATTGAACCCACGGCTTCCGATCGTCGTCCCGTGAGTTCTTAACAACAATTCAACAACAATTGTCCATCCGAACTTCAATCCAAAAATATTATTATGGGCAGAGTACTTACCACACTTGAAGGTGTGTTTTTATCCTCTTTTTATTGATGCTTTAAAAGCTTAAGTACCCCCTACACATACACCAACAAGAGAAGAAGAAATTTCTTAATTGTTACATAATTTCTATGTGTTAAATCATAAGAAAGGGGCTGCCATAGTTCATGTCTTTCTTACCATAGGATATCCTAGCTATATGTAGTATATTAATACCAAGATAACAAGTTGATTAACTCACCTTAAGCTTGAATTAATCTTGGTCTTCTTAGAACCCTAAAGGGAGAGAAGGGCTGCCAAAAGGTAATGAGATAAGAGAGAATTTTCCAGCTTTTTGTGATCAACATTGATCAGCAAATGGCCTGTATAAAGGGACCTTTTTGGCCGACTTTTTTTTGAGTATATTTGGGACAAAATGGGTCAAGAAACTTGGGCCAAAATTACCCTTTGCTTGGGCCTCAAAAGGGTTAAGTTTTGGGGCTGATTTTGGGCTTCTCTTGGGTCAAAATGTGGTCAATATTGGTGGCTCCCTTTTGTAGTTGTTTGGGCCAGATTTGGTTGTGCTTTGATGGGCCAACTTTAAACTTCATTTGGGCTACCATTAGGTCTAATAATCCATGGTGTTGCTGCCCGTAATCGGCCCTCGGAACTTAGTTCGTTAGCGTAGGTAGGTGATGCACCTACTTGTCACCTAAGAGCTTAGATAAGTCGAGCAAGTACCTCACTTGTTTTATCTCATTTTCAAAACCCTCCTCCTTATAACTTAACTTAACACTTATATACATTTGACCATTTCAAATTCTAGGCCAAAGTATCCCTTCACAATCTCGAGCTCAAATACCTTCGTCGATATTTACTTAGTCACATAGGTTTTGAAAGGTACGAGGTGTTATATCCTTCCCCCCTTAGAATCATTCGTCCTCGAATGAGGGTAATGCATATAGAGCTCTAGTCCCTTAGGATTTTTTGAAATTTCGACAGAGTTTCCTTTATAATTGGGACTATCCAAAAACCTGAAACTCAGCAAAAGTCCAGCACAATGCCTCACAGGGCGATACAACTATATATAATTAAATGTAATCATTTTCACATGTTCAAACCTGATCATATTTGCATAGTAGGAAGAGTATCAAGAATATAAGAATATGACTTACCTCTGTACTATCTTCAAGTCATAAATAACTGGGGATGTTTTTTCCTCATTTCTTCCTAGGCTTCCCACGTCATTTCCTCAATATTATTATTTCTCCACAACACCTTTACTGAGGCTACTTCTTTGGTTCTGAGCTTCCTAACTTGACGATCTAGGATAGAAATTGGTACTTCCTTATAGGATAAGTCTTCAGAAAGTTGAACATCTTTAATAGGCATACTACGTGAAGGATCTCCTATGCACCTTCGTAGCATCGATACATGAAATACAGGATGGACTGTCTCCAATTCTGTGGGTAAATCTAGCTCATATGCCACTTTTCCTACCCTCCGAATGATCCTGTATGGTCCAATATATCTTTGACTAAGCTTTCCCTTTTTACCAAATCGCATAACGCCTTTCATGGGCGAAACCTTTAGGAAAACCCAATCACTAATATTAAATTCCAAATCCCGACGTCGCACATCTGCATATGATTTCTGCCTACTCTGGGCTGTTAGTAATCTTTCTCGGATTAGCTTCCCCTTCTCCATTGCCTGATTAACTAGGTCTGGCCCTAATAATCCTGCTTCTCCAATTTCAAACCATCCAATTGGTGATCTACACTTTCGCCCGTATAAAGCCTCATAAGGAGCCATTTGAATGCTTGCATGGAAGCTATTATTATAAGCAAACTCAATTAGTGGCAAATGGTCATCCCAACTCCCCTTAAAATCTAGTACACAAGCTCGTAGCATATCTTCGAGTGTTTGAATAGTGCGTTCAGCTTGTCCATCTGTCTGTGGATGAAAAGCTGTACTGAGACTTATTTGAGTACCTAAGCCTCTCTGGAAAGACCTCCAGAAATTTGATGTAAACTGAGCCCCCCTATCTGAAATGATGGAAATTGGGACACCATGAAGTCGAACTATTTCACTAATATACAACTTGGCATAATCTTCAGCAGTATAAGTTGTCCTAACTGGCAAGAAGTGAGCTGATTTTGTAAGTCTATCTACAATCACCCATATGGAATCATACTTCCGATAAGTACGGGGTAAGCCTGTAATAAAGTCCATGTTGATCACCTCCCATTTCCAGGTAGGTATCACTATACTTTGAGTTAGACCTCCGGGTCTCTGGTGTTCAATTTTTTACCTGTTGACAATTCGGGCATTGGGCTACAAACTCTGCAATATTTCTCTTCATATTATTCCACCAATAAATCTGTCGAAGATCATGATACATCTTCGTCGCTCCTGGATGGATCGAATAGCGGGAATAGTGAACTTCTGCCAAAATTTTCTCCCGAAGCTCCCCGACGTTAGGTACACATAGACGACCTTGATATCTCAGAACCCCATCCTCCTTAAGCTCTATTAGTGGTTGCTTCTGTTGTGGAATTTCCTCCCTCAATCTTACTAATTCTGGATTATTATATTGTCTTTCCTTTACCTCTGTCATAAGTGAGGATTCCGCTGTGCTTTGAATAACAACTCCCCCATTACCTTGGTCTAGTAGTCGAACCTGCAAATTAGCTAACTGATGTAGTTCTCTTGTCATCTCAATCTTTCTATTTTCCACGTGGCTCAAGCTTCCCATGGATTTGCGGCGAAGTGCATCGGCCACTACATTGGCCTTCCCTGGATGGTACAAAATATCTACGTCATAATCCTTTAGTAACTCTAGCCACCTTCTTTGCCTTAGGTTTAAATCCTTCTATTTGAATAAATACTGTAGACTTTTGTGGTCCGAAAACACGTCTACATGGACTCCAAACAAGTAATGGCGCCAAATTTTCAAGGCAAATATAACTGCTGCCAATTCAAGATCGTGAGTAGGGTAATTTTGTTCGTGCTTTCTTAGTTTTCTCGAGGCATAGGCAATAACTTTACCATGTTGCATTAAAACGCAACCTAACCCAATCCTTGAAGCATCACAATAAACAACATAACCTTCTGTGCCCTCTGGCAGAGTTAAGACAGGTGCTGAAGTAAGCTTGTCCTTCAACTCCTGAAAACTCTGCTCACATGCATCAGACCACTGGAACTTGGCAGCTTTATGAGTCAACTTTGTCAATGGTGCAGATATAGAAGAAAACCCTTCTACAACCCTTCGGTAATAACCTGCTAAGCCCAAAAAACTACGGATCTCTGTAGCATTCAAGGGCCTCGGCCAATTCTTTACTGCTTCAATCTTTTGGCCGTCAACTCTAATACCTTCGTCTGTAATTATATGGCCAAGAAAAGCCACTGAAGTCAACCAAAACTCACATTTGGAGAACTTCGCATATAATTTATAATTCTGAAGTGTTTGCAATACTGCACGTAAATGATCAGCATGTTCGGCTTTGGACCGCGAGTAAATCAGGATATCGTCAATAAATACGATCACGAATACATCTAGGAATGGCTTGAATACCCAATTCATTAGGTCCATAAAAGCTGATGGGGCATTAGTAAGCCCAAAAGACATTACTAGAAATTCAAAGTGGCCATACCTTGTCCTAAAGGCTGTCTTTGGAACATCTACCCCTTTAACACGTAACTGGTGATACCCCGACCGCAAGTCAATCTTTAAAAAACATTTGGCGCCTTGCAACTGATCAAAAAGGTCATCAATCCTTGGAAGCGGATACTTATTCTTGATTGTAGCTTTGTTCAGTTGTCGATAATCGATACACATTCTCAAGGACCCATCCTTCTTACGAACAAACAAAACGGGTGCGCCCCATGGCGATGTACTAGGCCTAATGAAACCTTTTTCGAGTAAATCCTTTAATTGTTCCTTTAACTCTCTTAATTCTGCAGGAGCCATCCTGTAAGGGGGAATTGATATTGGCTGAGTATCTGGGAGTAGGTCAATGGCAAACTCAATTTCCCTTTCTGGAGGGATTCCTGGAAGCTCATCCGGGAATACATCTAGAAATTGACTCACCACGGGATCCGATTGAGGAGTCACTGGTCCATCCTCTGTGCTTTGTACTCGGACTAAATGATAAATATAGCCTTTAGAAATCATTTTCTGGGCTTTAAGGTAGGAAATAAACCTACCCCTTGGCGTGGCAGCATTACCTTTCCACTCCAGGATTGTCTCTTTTGGAAAATGGAATTTGACAACCTTAATTCTACAATCGATATTAGCATAACATGCAGCTAACCAGTCCATGCCCATAATGACATCGAAGTCAATCATATCTAATTCGATTAGATTAGCTGAAGTGAGATGGTCATAAATCCACACTGCACAATCTCGATAAACTCGTCTAGCTATAATAGATTCACCAACCAGCGTAGATACAACAAATGGTCTAGGCAATAACTCAGGGCCTACCCCCAACTTACCAGCAACGAGCGGGGTAACATATGAAAGAGTAGAGCCAGGATCTATAAGTGCATAAACAGCATGAGTAAAAATAGTCAATGTACCTGTAACAACATCAGGTGACGATTCCAAGTCCTGGCGACCGGCTAGAGCAAAAGTGCGATTCTGACCACCGCCTGAACTGGATGCTCCTCCTCCTCCTCTACCTCTACCACGACCTGGTGTAGCCTGTTGTCCTGTCCTAGGGGGACGAATAGTAGATGAAGAAGCTGTCATCGACCCTGTAGGCTGGGATATCTCACTCCTACCTCTACTCGGACAGTCTCGCATAAAGTGACCAGGATGCCCACACGAATAACAAGTATCTGAACCCAGGCGACATATCCCCGGATGCTTCCTACCGCACTGAACACAAAGTGGCAAAGGTGGCCTCATCTGACCCGAATGCCCCTGGCGATAGGAACTGGATGCACCTGAACTGTGGCCTGGTCCAGTCTGAGAAAAATGATCATACCTCTGCCTTTGCAACTGATATGGGGCACCACTAGTAGGGTGGGGTGATCGCCTATTAAAATGTGGCCTAACATTACCCCGTGGCTCTACATAGGACCCAGTAGATCTAGCCCTCTTATTCTAATCCCTTTCTCGGCTTTGGTTATCTCCAATTTGTACTTCAAGATCCTCTGCAGTCTGAGCAATAGCCTGTATCTTAGAAATATTCATATCCTCTTGTGTGGCTGCTATTGTTAATCCCTTAATCAATTCATCCTTAAGGCCACGCACATATCGATGAACTCTAGCTCGTATCGTACTCACAATATCGGGGGCGTACCTGGCTAATGAATTAAACCTGAGGCTGTACTGTCGAACATTCATATTGCCCTGCCTAAGGGCTAGAAATTGATCAAGTCTGGCCTCTCGAACCTCCTGTGGAAGATAGTGAGCTAGGAAGGCCTCTGAAAATTCCTCCCATTCAGCTGGGGGGGCATTTGATCCCCTAGACCGATCCCAAGCCTCGAACCATAAAATGGCCACATCTCGTAACCTGAAAGATGCAAACTCCACTGCCTCCACTATTGTTGCATGCATGACTCGAAGTACTCGATAAGTCTGATCAATAAACTCCTGAGGATCCTCACATGGGTCAGAGCCTGTAAATATAGGAGGACTTAGGCTGATAAACTCTCGAGCCCTAGAACTTTCTGAGCCACCTGACCTAACACTCGTTGATGCCCCAATTTGTTGTTGTTGTGTGGCTACCATCTGGGTCAATAATCGAACAGCACTCCTGATGTCCTGGTCCTCTGCTTCAGGTGGAGGAGCTACAGGTGCTGGTTCTTCTCTAGCTATCTCAGATGCCACTGGAGCAGGTGGGGTCAGGGGTACTGGATCCCCTCTAGTCTCATCAGGTACTTGATAAACTGGGATCTCTGGTGTCGGTGATTCACTTTGAGCCTCAAATCTATCCAATCGGATAGGCGGGGAATGACTAGTACCTTCCCTCGTATCCGTGCCAACCCGTCGGCTACTCATTTGTCTGGTCACAGGCATTTCTGTAAACAAAAAATAGAAAAACATGAATTAGACTTCAAACATCTTATGACCTCGCTCTATTGCACGATCTAGCAAATGAAAGAAGGATAACAATTCCTAAATGTCCCGTAGCCTCATGATTATAGGTATGGTGCACAACACACCCATAAACAAGACTCTACTAGACACGGCTTGTAAACTCCCTGGGATTCGACGTGCTCTGATACCAAGTTTGTCACGCCCCAAACCATGGGAGGCATGACCGACACCCGGAGCCCCAAAAGGCCGAGGGTGTCAAAATAGAGTGTATCTCTATTGAATTTGCTGGGGGTCTGAGACTGACAAGGTCTCTAAGAATAGCAATTTGAAACACTAAAAGCTCAATAGTAGTTAAGCAACTCAAGGCCGACAAGGCTATTATCATAGTAGATAGCTAATAACAAGGCCGATAAGGCCATACCCAACACTGATATACATATACACGTCTACAAGCCTCTAAGAGTAAGTAAAATATCTCATATCCAGGACAGGGCCCTGGACTACATATAAGCTGTACATATACATAACCTGGTCAAAATATAAGCTAGACCTCTGACTCGTCAGCTCCAGGAAGAATGGAGCTTACCAAAATGGCTGAACTTTGCAACTCCTACTGAAGAGATCTGTCTGGATATCTGTCTGGACCTGCAGGCATGTATGCAGCGCCCCCAGGCAATGGGGACGTCAGTATGACAATAATGTATTGGCATGTAAGGTAGAAACATAAAAGCAAGTCGCAAGTAGTAAATCCAAACAAGATATAATATGAAACTTGTAAACTGTAATTGGTAAGACTCGTTAAGCTCTTTCTCCTTTATTCTTTTTAGAACACAACACATGCATTAACTCACGCTGCAACTCACTATTTATAACCCACACTGAACCACAACAGCGCCTCGGCACACCCTGTATTTAATAGCCTCAATATGGCAGTAGCGCCTCGGCGCACACTATGTATATAATGGCCTCAATATGGCAGTAGCACCTCGGTGCACACTATGTGTATAATGGCCTCAATATGGCAGTAGCACCTCGATGCACACTATGTATATAATAGCCTCAATATGGCAGTAGCACCTCGGTGCACACTAACACGCAAACCATGCATAATAAGTGTATTACTAGATTGACCTTCCAAGCTATTCTTGTTATTTATGAAGGTTCATTTAGATAGCTTCTTTAGCCTTGGCTTACTAGGTGTTGGACTCAACATACCAAACACATATAAATGGGGATTTGACTTTCTAACTTTCCTTGTATACTTTCTAAAGCTTGATTAGAGATCACAATACAAAGAAGAAACTTGACAAAAGGATAACTTACATTTCGTGCAAAAAGAATCAAATTTTTATAAGAAGGCGACTTGAATCACCATAATGTATAAATTAGTTCCTTAAGACTTGTTGAGTTACCAAATCAGCTCTCTTACAACAAAATACTCAAATTCCTTTTTTCGGAGATTTAGAGTTCTATTTCTAGATTCATGCCGATAAGGAATAAAGAAGCCTTAACATACCTCGTTCCTTCCGAAGATTGCGCTTACCACAACTTGGACTTTCCCTTATTAAGTTAATCTACAACACAAGGGTATAATAAAGCTAATATTAGCTCTTAAACCTGCTGCAACATTCCCAAAATAGTAGCTAAACATTTCCCGGGCAGATTTACGTATTTTGCATTAATTAAAGGTGTATCGTCACACCTTTCTCCCCTATCCAATACACATCACACACACACCAACCTACTGCCTCCAATAATACAAAACACATCAAACATCCCCTACACAACTCAGCATGCCGAAATACAATAGCAACACATTGAACCCACGGCTTCCGATCGCCGTCCCGTGAGTTCTTAACAACAATTCAACAACAATTGTCCATCCGAACTTCAATCCAAAAATATTATTATGGGCAGAGTACTTACCACACTTGAAGGTGTGTTTTTATCCTCTTATTATTAATGCTTTAAAAGCTTAAGTACCCCCTACACATACACCAACAAGAGAAGAAGAAATTTCTTAATTGTTACACAATTTCTATGTGTTAAATCATAAGAAAGGGGCTGCCATAGTTCATGTCTTTCTTACCATAGGATATCCTAGCTATATGGAGTAGATTAATACCAAGATAACAAGTTGTTTAACTCACCTTAAGCTTCAATTAATCTTGGTCTTCTTAGAACCCTAAAGGGAAAGAAGGGCTGCCAAAAAGGAAAGGAGATAAGAGAGAATTTTTCCAGCTTTTTGTGATCAACATTGATCAGCAAAAGGCCTGTATAAAGGGAACTTTTTGGCCGACTTTTTTTGAGTATATTTGGGCCAAAATGGGTCAAGAAACTTGGGCCAAAATTACCCTTTGCTTGGGCCTCAAAAGGGTTAAGTTTTGGGGCTGATTTTGGGTTTCTCTTGGGTCAAAATGTGGTCAATATTGGTGGCTCCCTTTTGTAGTTGTTTGGGACAGATTTGGTTGTGCTTTGATGGGCCAACTTTAAGCTTCATTTGGGCTACCATTAGGTCTAATAATCCATGGTGTTGCTGCCCGTAATCGGCCCTCGGAACTTAGTTCGTTAGCGTAGGTAGGTGATGCACCTACTTGTCACCTAAGAGCTTAGATAAGTCGAGCAAGTACCTCACTTGTTTTATCTCATTTCCAAAACCCTCCTACTTATAACTTAACTTAACACTTATATACATTTGACCATTTCAAATTCTAGGCCAAAGTACCCCTTCACAATCTCGAGCTCAAATACCTTCGTCGATATTTACTTAGTCACATAAGTTTTGAAAGGTACGGGGTGTTATATTTAGGGTGCTAGAGTTCTTGGGTCTTGATTCTTGATAAAGGGTAATGATCACATAGCCATAATTCTCTAAGGGAATCCATAACAATGATGAATTTTAGGTGAATTATTGGTGGGAGAGCCCGGGAATGGGTGGAATGATCATGGTTGGCCTGGGGTTTGGGATTTTTCATAATCCGAGTAACTTGTAGGCCATAAGTATTGATTTTTGGTTACTGTGTATTTATTTCTAGACCAAGAACAAGCAATGGATCTTGAAAGGGGAAAAGCTCTGGCAGTGTAGAGCTTGCTTATTCGAGGTAGGTGATGATTATTGATTCTTGTATGCATTATATGTTTGTGTACTCATGTCTAAGTATTTTGTATGGTTTGCATTGCTTAGGGAATGATTTAGGAATGTCCAAAAGTCCTATTTTTCAGTCTGGTGAAATGAACTAGGTGTTATTGCTTGTTGGTTTACAAGTGTTGATTGTTCATTGTTTATGACTGTGGATTTATGTGACATTCGGTTGGCTCAGGTACCACGCTTGGTATGGGATAACACTAATAGTTATTTTGGGTACCACGCCTGGTACGAGATATACTAATGGTTGGATCGGTTACCATGCCTGGTACAGGATATACTAACGGTTGGCTCGGTTACCACGCCTGGTATGGCATATACTAATGGTTAGCTTGGGTACCACGCCTGGTACGGAATAACACTAACATTTGGCTCGGGTACCATGCCTAGTACGGGTTTACTTTATTGTATTATTACATCTTTATTAATGGTTCCCTGAGAGGACCGGGTTATATTTTTGAATTGTGGTTGTGTATTTCGGTCCTTGAGAGTCCGGGTTGTTACATTTCTTTATGAGTTTGGTCTAAGTGTAGATCGGGTTGTTTGTCTGACACTTAGGTGTTGTCTAGGGGGATCCAGGGTGGGTCCGGGATATGTATCGATGTATAATTGTTATTGTTGTGGCTTATTGATCATAACTGTGAAGTGGTTTACATGTGGGAACATGTTAGGTAGAGACTTGTAGTCTAGGAATACATGTTGACTTTCCTATGTGTTCCTGTACTCTTACTTGATTGTTGTACTGCTCATACACTGTTTATTTGGAAATGGTTGATGATCCTACCAGTACATGGTGGTTGTGTACTGATACTGCACTTGGTCTTTTTGTTAGTATAGGAAATCTTCCGGCGGTTCATGCACGACCTCACTTTTAGGCCTGATGTTTTGAGATATCAAGGGTGAGCTGTTCGACCAAGCTGCCTTGATTTCCATCTATTGAGTTGTAGCCCATTTGTTTTGGGCTTAGACTATTTCTATTTTTGGGGTTGCATCCCCGTACTCTAGCTTTGGTAGATGTTTTTGGTACGATGACTTTCAGATTCTAGGGTGGAATTTTCCACAGGCTATATTTTTTTAAAGTTGATTTGATTATGTTGATTGCTTGTTTAGATTTATGCACACTGGTGTTAGGCTGTTAGGCTATGTTGAGAACTGGACTCTATTGATTCGCTCATCCGGGGGTTGGGTGGGTGCCACTCACGGTGGTCTGGGTCGTGACAGTAATGATGATATACACTTTCACCAAGCACTTGATAAGATCAACCAATCTATAGTAGATATGGTAGTTGATAGACGGTGGGATGAGAACTCTGTGATTACAGCCATAAAGATGCTACAAAGTGTGGCTGAACACGGGATTCCTTGGAATATAGACTTTCAAAACTTAATGAGATTGGTGAAAGAAGACAAGGACAAAACATAAGCTCAAGTGAGATGAGGTGGTGATGTTTACCCTCATCATGGAGATAATGAAACAAAAAAAATTAATGCTGAGCCACAACGTTAAACAAGGCACTAGTTGGGAGGCAACCCAATATTTGTTGTACTTATTCAGTTTTTCTTTATCATATCCTTTTTTTAAAAGTGAATTTTAACGATTGTATTAAGTTTATTGTTTTGTAGGTTTTCTAGGTTGTGGAGTAAGGAAAGTGGAAATGAGCACTCAAAACAACGATTTGAAAAAGAAAAACAAATCAGAAAACAAGAAAATTTGTGAAAATACACTAAGGGGACGCCTAGGGTACCACCCAAGGCCCCTCCATAGTGTATTTTACTCAAAAATAATTTTTCTTGCTTTTTGAAAGCAAAAAAAAAAAATAAAAAAAAATAGAATCTAAAAGAAAGGAGAAAAATATTTAGTATAAAGCCACTAGATTCTCCTAAGTTTTGTCCACTAGTGTATTCCAAATATTTCTCTCCCTAAACTTTAGCTAAAGTCTTCATTCCTTCAAGCTTTCTTCTTCAAGAATCAATCTTTCAAGGTATGAATTCTTATGCTTTCTTTAGTTAATTTTTATTTTAATCATTAGTTATTAGTTTTCTGTTTTAGTTTTTATTATTTTTAGCTAGTAATTTTGTAGACCCATGAAAAGTGAAACTAAATACTTGAATTCTCAACTTGTGAATTCTACTAAATTATAGAATGGGGAATATAATTGATTGATTGTTAGTGAATATATGATTTCTAGAATGGTTTTTTTTATTGTATTAAATTTGGGGGTGAATTAGGAAGATAGATTCCATGAAACAAGACTGTAAAGATTCATGCACTCTAAGTGTTTGATAAAATGTTTGAAAGAGAGTTTTATGAGAAGATGTCAAAACTCTAAGGCCTCATTTGTCTGTACTTAATAGAGGTCTGAATCTGAATGGTTCAGACCTTAGGCCATTAAGTGCATTTATTTTTATTAATATTTAAACACTTAATTGGTTTGAATGGGTCTTAATAATTAAGATTTAGAACAAAGTCTTAATACCATTAAAAGGCAATCTTGTATGGATAATATTCACTGTCACTTTATCCACAATCACCAGTCACCACCACTTACCACCTTTGTCATGACAACCACCACCACCATTGTCAACCACCATTATCGTCGTCAACCACCACCACCAACCATCACTACTATCAACCACTACCACCTTTACTACCTCCATTGTTATAATTATATATATTGTCACCACCATCATCGCCACCTCCACCACCATTGTGATAAATCCCTACTACTAACCAAATCTACCATCATAACTAGCGCTGCTGCCAACTACCACCAACACACCATCAATCACCACACATTCTTCGACCACCATACCATCGTTGTTACTGTTGGAGCCACCTCCACCACTATTAACCACTACCACCAGTACGGTCAATCCCTACTACCAACCACCTTCACCATCACAACTAGAACCACTGACAACTACCACATTCTTCAGTCACCACCATTAACACCATCAACTACTAACCTTAACAAACTTCACCATCACAAAACCACCACCAACACTACCAATCGCCACCATCATGGCAGTCACTCCAACACCAACCACCTTTACTATTACAACTATCAACGCCAATATTACTAGTCATTACCACCACCACCACCATTACAAACCATCTCCATCATCACTAGCAAATATAAATGTCTTATTTTTTAATCATATACTAATTTAATTTTATTAAATTAAGTATTTTTCTAATATATAATTAATCTTTTATTTGAATTGTATTTTTAATATATTTACAACAAATTATACACATTCAGATGTTGAAAAACAAATAGTCTTAATTGTTCAGTATTCAGATCTAGAGACAACATCTTAATTATTCAGAAGTACGTTCAGATTCAGACGTCTTAATCTTAATGAAAACAAATAAGGCCTAAGTGTAGGATTGACCCTAAACCTCACTTGGACCTTATATTTTCTACACCCACCATGAAATGTTACAGACCAAAATCAGGCCATGATGATGCCTACTTTAACCCCCTCAGTAGGCACGCCAAACCCAAGACATATACTGAAGGTAAAGCCTAAAACAAATAGATAATGCGAAAAATAGAATAATGGGAAGAAAGGGCCACAAGTATAGATATACACAAAATGGTACAAAATATACAAAACAGACCCTATAAGAACAAGAAAGACAATATATACAAAAAAGGACCAACCTCAAACCTGGTGTCACTGGTACAAGAGCCTCTAAAGTACGGGAATAAGACTAAATATGATATAAATGTCTAACTAAATAAAAAATAAAGACAGTAAGTCTAAGAGGGAAAGCAATAAATCTCTGGACGCCAGGAGCTCACCACAATCTAAACAGCAACAGGCCACAAATGAGTAGAGGATCAACAGGGATGACCCATACTAGGTGTTGCATCAGAAAAAGATGCAGAAGTGTAGTATGAGTATCAAAATATGAGGTACTCAGTAGGCATTATAGGTTGACCAAGCTCTGAGATAATACATCATATAAGGAACATGAAGATAAAGCATAAGCTGATGGAACATGAAGATAAAGCATAAGCTGAAAACTAACCTATAATCTCGTACATAACATGATATAATGGTGAAGATAATAACAATAATAATAATAAAATAGTCAATATGAGAATACAACGAGAATGCCATGCAATATGAGATAGTGCAATATAGTATGTGGCCAAATGTAGAAGAGTAAAACCCGGAGTCTTCTAATAGGCCACCAGGAATGGTACCTCGAGTGATTCAGCAGATGCAGAAAAGTAAAGTCCCAAAGTAGTCTTAATGGGGACACCCAGAATGGAGCCTCGAGAGATTTCCAGCAGAAATATAAATAGAGAAAGGGTCCTCAAGACGAGTATGAAAAACTAGTGCAATTCCCTATTTAACACAGAAATACCAAACCGTTTCTCCTATGATAGAAATCTAAGGTGAAAATAGTATAAAACCTTTAATAACTCTGAAAACCCGTTATAAGATGGTATGATCCTTTCTTTTAAATCGAAAACCACTACTACTCCAGATTCCACCACAAACCATATGTCTATATATATATATATATGTATATATATATATATATATATGAATGTATGCATGTCAGCTCAGTTATATATTTAAATGTATAAAATGGCATGCCAAAGAGGAAATAAATAACCATTCACACCAAATATCATACTAACCTGGAGTTCAACCAGCCTAACCTAGAAATTCCTTGTTTAGAGAAAGCTGTACAATCAATGAAAAGAGCGGACAATACGATTACTGAGGGTGAGCAGTCTCACATTCTCGAGGAAAAGCAGATGGTGAAAGACCTGGCAAGCACATAAGCTCGATCGGGCCTTACTCACTCAACAAGGGCAGAAACTTCACTCTAAAGGAAAGAAAAAACCACGGTCTCGGGCACACAATTTCACAATATATGTGGAATAAATACAAAAAAGGAGAAATAAAAATAAATCAATGGTAAAAGCATACTCTACCATGAAATCCTCCCTTAATTTTATACTATGGATCCCTAATCTAATCACATCAAAGCTCCAAGTAACCTAAACAAAGGTTAAAAGAAAAAAATACTAGTCTAAAGTCCTAGAAATGGCCAATTTATACAGTTAGATCATTATAGCTTAAATCTACCCTACAAGTATACCTAACATTAATGAAACTTATAAAATATACTATTTAGCCGAGCTAAGTCTAAAGGAGGTAAATCATAACCTACCTCGAGGCCGAACCACAAACACAAATCGTCACTCGGGAGACTTCCTCTTTTGTAGTGCCTCAGATTGCTAACATGCTATCACAAATATAATCTACATGTCAATACGGGACTAATGATACCAAAAATCACTATTTCAAAATTCGGGCTGGAAATCAGGTAAAATATTGACCTTCATGGCCCATCAACGAAAACCGAATTAAAAATCACAATAATATTTCCTATAGGGTCCTAAACTCATGCCCGAATGTTGGGCGCCAATGGAAAATGATTCATCACTAAAATCAACCCTGAGAGTTCACTATGATTAAAGAGAATTTCCAAGAATTTAGCTATGAATTAACGGAAATTAAAGAGGGAAAGACGTGTAAAAACTATGAGAAATCACGGGGATAGTACTAGGGACTTATCTGAAATAATATGGGTGAAGAATCCACCAAAAATTGTCTCCTAAGCTCGATAGAGTTTTAAGTTCTGGAGAAAATGGAGGAAATAACAAAGTTGAAAGTATTTAACTGCCAGCGGTCCCCTTCATCTCGAAAGTAAGGACCCCATCCCAATCGCGGGACCACATAAAGATGGACCATCACAATCAGAATGGCCTACTCACAAATGTGAAGAAGTACCCCGATAGGGTCCTAGTTGACCCCTCATCACGAACATGGAAGGTCATTTGCAATTGCGATGGTCAAAATTGTAGACATTTACAAATGTGACGGACACCTCGCGAACACGAAGAAGGTGTTTTAGCTGCGCATGAAGTTGGAAAACCAGCTACCCAACAAGTTAAAAAAGTCTTGAATATGCTATCAAACTAAAAATGGTATTCGAGACTCAACAAAATCATCAAAATGACCAACGGTGGTCGTCTTGATGAAATATTGACTAAAGTCAACACTTTTTCCAGTTATTCATAAAAGTCACACAAGTACCCAAAATGAGTCTAAAAGCCTCGAGACTCAAGCCAAATGTCTCACTAGCCCAAAATCTGCATTTCGGAGCTAACAACGCCGATGGAATTCTTATTTGAGCGTATTTATTCTGAATGCTGAGGAAAGCCAAATATTTTAACTTTAAGAGTTCCAAAATAGGAAAACTCTTCTAAAACCTGACTGAAAACCTCGAAAAGTATGCCACCTATTTCAGCAAGTCACATAAGCAGTACAGAAGCTATAGGGAAGGTCAAATTGGTTAAAAGCATGAAAATGAGAAAATGACCATGAGGGTCATCACAATGTAGTATATCATGCTCTTAATTGAATATATTACACTAATTAGATTCTAAGCTACTTATAAAAATTCACTTGGGTTTATGAACAAACTAGCAACTTTTAGGACTTTCTATTATACTTTCTAGTTTTAGGATAGAATAGAATTTTCTTGTAATATTTGTGTTATATGTTGTATACTTAACTTTATTTTTCTTTTGAAGATACCATGTCTTCAAGGCCTAGAAGAACTAGCACTGGAAAGGAAAAGGCCATAACTAGTAGCCGAAACAAGGATAAGAGGCCTAGAAAAGATAAAGAGGGACAACCCCAAGTATCAGAAATTTCTTATGGGTTAGAAGAGATTGATCCTTTGAGAAGACAATGGTACATCCAATTTGAGGAGACTCTCATGGCTATCCCTGAAGAAAATATCAACATATCTCCTTTCTATAATAAGTTCCTCTTCCTGTGCTAGAACATAATGCAATTGGGATTAGGAAGATTACTTAATTCACATGGCATAGCCAACATGTGCATGGTGAAAGAGTTTTATGCAAATTGGGAGCCGAGAGTTAATTATGACAAAGGATATGAAGTGAATGTAAGAAGGAGTAGTGGTAAAATGCTCTTACCACATGATCAATGAATATATGAAGTTTAAAGAATACCCCTACGAGATATTTGAAGATTTTTATAGAAATTTGGACTACAAAGAGCTTAGGAAGCAAGTATGTGGTAGCTATTCGGATGAGGTATGGATATACAAATGGAAGGAACGCCTCCTATCCAAGGAACAAATTGGCTTTGACATCAAGGTATCATTAAATTTCATCAACAATTGCATCACCCCAACCTCCAATGATTCACATGCCTTCAAGTTTAAAATTTCTTTGATCTTGACTATCTTACACAAAGTAGAAGTCAACATAGGCATGATCATGCTTGGAGAGATGACTCGAGTGAAGGGAGGAGGTAAAGGTCAATTGTTCTATCCAAGTATGCTAACAGTCATTCTTAGAAGAGCCAGAGATCCTACAATAGAAGGTGTAGATAAAGAGCTTTAGTCACTAGTGAAGCTTTTATTTGTCACGACTATAAAGAATGAGGACACCTCTCAAAAAGTAATACCGAGGAAAGATTGACACGAATGGAAGAATTCATGAAGTTCTTGGACAAGGGTGTGAAGAAGAGAATTGACAACAATGAAACTCTCCAAGATGAGGTCGAGGCTATGAGGAACTCACACTGGCTATGCATATTTTTCTTAGTGTTGATGCACCAACATGGAATCCACAAAGGCCACCAAATGAAGATTAGAACTCTGAGGAGGAGTTGGAGTAGATGCATCTTAAGGGAGTCCCTTAAACCTTTATTTATGATTTTTTAGTGGTTTATCTACTAAAAATCTACATGACAGTATACTTGTGTTGAATTTGTTCCATGTGTGATGTGAGGAATTAGTTGAATTCTATGTATTTAATTGGTTTCTAGAATTTGCCTTGTGTTTTTTGTGAAGCAAAATAAAGTTAGTCATGTTAAGAAAGTGATAGAGGTGATTCTTTGATTTGCCATTCTTTTTATCCTCTCTTGTACCTATCCTTGAATGATTTCCATAATAAGCCCCTTTGAGCCTTTAGTCGAACTTCTTTAATAGCCACATATGTAACCTAATCCCCTTTATTCTTAGACCATATTTGATCCAAATAACTCCCCCAGAGCACTTTATCTAGTATTAAGTGCTTGAAGAACGTTAGAGAAAAGAAAAAGAGAGGTGGTAAGTTGTGAACCTTGAAAAATAAAAAAAGTTAATATGTGATCAAAAAATAAAATAAAGTGTAGCATCAGAAATAAGAAAAGAAAGAAAAAATATAATACAAAAAGAGAATTTGTGCTAAGTATTAAGAAAGCTCAGTGAAAAAGGGAAGAAGAAGGAAGGGTAGAACAAAAGAAGAAAGAAAGAAGTAGCTAAGAGAAGTTGAAAGCACTAAAGTGTGAAAAAAAGTGATGTAAGGGTAGAACAAAAGAAGAAAGAAAGAAGTATCTAAGAGAAGTTGAAAGCGCTAAAGTGTGAAAAAAAGTGATGTATTAAAAGTGCCTAGGGAGGATTAGTCACTATTTTATCAAAAATATTCCTACCCTTCCCTTATACTACATTACAATCAAATGAAGACCTACTTGATCTTAGACATGAACTTTCTTGAATTAGTTGAGGAAGTACCCTAAAGGCAAGCTTATGGTTAACCTTTTGTCGCATTTGAATTTTCTTGTGAGCATGAGCGCTTAATGCATCGTATGCCCATATTTTAATACTATCTTATGAATGAGAGGGCATTTCTATATGCTTAAATGTTTGATCTTCTATGTTATCATTTTCTCTAAAGTTTTCGTGCATGCTTACTTAAGTCTGTTCTTAAGGTTAGGATGTCTTGGGTAGGTTTTCATGTGTTTAAACTTAAGGAAATAGAACATTGTGAAGAGATGCTTGATATTTATAGTAGGTGTGTTCTTAAATTGAGTAAACTAGTTTTGATATGGACTGATTGAAAGAATTGTAGTTATGGGGTTAAGCTTACTCGAGGGAGAGCAAAGTTTTAAGTGTGGGGTCTTGATGTGAGGCTAAAATAGTATTTTTATGATATAAATTATCTCACATTTTACTTATTTTAAGACGTTGTTGAGCTTACTTTATATAAATTATTATTACGTAGCTTGTTTTGATTTGTAAATTGAAAAGTAAAGGATTTTGCATGGATTTGGAGAATTATGGAGAGATTATGCAGATTTAAAGTCTGAGTAGGAGCTGAGTGAGATGATCTGTACCATGTCCATGGTTAGGAGATCAAGATGGATCCTACTGGAGGCAAAGTGGTGAAAAAAGGCAAAACAATACACTACAAAGAGGCCCTGGGTGCCACCCCAGGTGCCCCTATAGTGCACTGGAGCAGAGGCACGTAGTTGACTTCCAAAAACCATTACGACGCCGCACAAGGGGATGCCACAGGCCAAATTTTGGCCTTGTTCGGCCAAGTTTGATCTTTTTGACCTAGATCCAGCCTAGAACCCTTCTAAACCCTATAAATACTACTTTTCTTTAGATTTTAAGGAAGAACAACATAAGAGACGTGAAAACATTGATAGAAGAGCATAAAAAAAGGCAGGGGAAATTTTGGGGGAGAAACATGCCGGGATGGAGACCAAAGGGTTTCTACCTAGGTTTTTCTTTTTCTTTTGCCTTGTATGATTGAATCTTTGCCTATTCATGGATTATTGCTTTTGTAATCAGTTCATGAGTAGCTAAACTCATAGTATCTAGGGTTGTAGATGAATATGAATGTGGTTGTTTGAATGTTAAAGTAGTTTAATTGGATTTCCACTATTTGAGTTGCTTATCTTATGTTGATATTAATTACTTAATTCTCTAGCCAAATATTGAGTACTATCTATGGTTTGTAAGCTGAACTAGGAATAGAGAACTTACGTTTGCAATAAGAAAAGGTAGAGCTTGGTCTTGGATCCCTTATGGGGGGAAATGATTTGCGAACGTGGATATGAATATACTCGTTAGCCTTGTTTCGTTGATATATAAGACAAGTCACATGCACTTCACTATTGATCGACGATCATAGAAATATAGGAATTAGGAATAGTCAAGTAGGTGTAGAGACAGTTTGGAAAGATTCTCAACATCACGAATATCAATCTGCAACTAGTAACTCAGAAAATCAGTCAAACTAGTAAACCGATAACTGAACTATATTATTCTTAGTATGGAAACCTGGATCACTAATCATCTCTGAAATCACAAGACAACCTAAAATCTTCTTAAGTATTAGAATTATAGTAAGTAGTAGTTAATTATCTAAGCTAAATAATCTTCTCTTGTTTACATCACTAAATAGTTAGAATAGGAATTTATTTTAGTTATTAATTTGTCAATTCCATGTGGGACAGATATGTGGATTCACAAGTCCTATATTACTTGTCAGACCGCGTACACTTGCGTGTGCATAAGCCTAACTAGAGGACAAATCTGCATAAGTAAATCTGAACAGGATATAATATGAAACTTGTAAACTATAATTGGTAAGACTCATTAAGCTCTTATCTCCTTTATTCTTTTTAGAACCCAACACATGCCTTAACTAAAGCTGCAACTCACTCTTTATAACACATGTTGAATCACAATAGAGCCTCGGTGTATCTTATATATAATAACCTCAATATAGCAGTAGCACCTCAGCGCCCACTATATATATAATGGCCTCAATATGGTAGTAGCACCTCGATGCATACTATGTATATTATAGCCTCAATATGGCAGTAGCACCTCGGTACACACTATGTATATAATAGCCTCAATATAGCAGTAGCGCCTCAACACTCACTAACACATACAACCCACACATAATAAGCGTATTACTAAGATTGACCTTTAAAAATCTCGTTAGTTATGAAGGTTCCTTTAGCTAACTTCTTTAGGATTGGCTTACTAAATTTTGGACTTAACTTATCAACCGAATATAAACATGGATTTGACTTGATAACCTTCCCTTTATACCTTCTAATGCTTGATTAGGGATCACAATACAAAGAAAAAACTCGATAAGAGAATAACTTACGTTCTGTGTGAAAAAATTAGATTTTTATAAGAAAGAAACTTGACTCGCCAAAATGTATCACTTAGTTTCCTATGACTTTTTTAGTTACCAAAGAAGCTCTCTTACAACACATACTCAAATTCCTTCTTTTGAAAATTTAGAGTTCTATTTCTAGATTCATACAAAAAAGGAATAAAGAAGCCTTAACATACCTCATTTCTTCTGGCAATTATGTTTACCACAGGTTGGAATTTACTTTAATAAGTTAATATACAAGTCCAGTGCATAATAAAGCTAATATTATCTCTTGAAACTTATGCAATTTAACAAAAATAGTAGCTAAACATTTCTGGGAAAATTTACGTATTGGCTTTAATTAAATGGTGTATCGCCACACCTTCCTCCCCATCTCAATACTACACACACACAAACATACTGCCTCAAACCATACAAAACACACCAAACATCCCCTAACAACTCATCATACCAAAATACAATAGCAATACATTATACTTACAATTTTCGATCACCATCCCTTGAGTTCTTAAAAACAATTCAACAATATTTCTATACCCAAACTTCCATAAAAAAAGGACTATGGGAAGTGTACATACCACACTTGAAGGGATGTCTTTTATCTCTTATTCTTGAAGTCTTGAAGAGCTTATGTATCTTCTACATATATACCAACAAGAGAAGAAGAAACCTCTTAATTGTTACACAATTTTGAGTGTCCAATCTTAGGGAAGGGGATATCATACTTCATCTACTTCTTACTACATGATATCCTAGATATATGTAGTATATTAGTACCAAAATTATAAGAGTTTAACTCACCTTAAGCTTGAAAAAAACTTGAACTTATTAGAATCCTAAAAGGGAAAGAGGGGTTGCCAAGAGAGGAGAGAGTTCTTCAGCTTCCCCCCCCCCCCAGATTTTTGGCTATCAAAGTGTGCTAAAATATCATCCAAACAGGTCTTTATATGGGATACTTTTTGGTCGAATTTGTGGAATTATTTTGGGCCAAATGGGTCATGAAACTTGGGCCAAAAGTTGCCTTTGTTTGGATCTTAAATGGTTTAAGTTTGCTGATGATATTTTGGCTGCTTTTAGGTCATACTTTGGTCAATATTGGTAGCTGCATGTATGCTTTGTTTGGGCCAGACTTATATTCACTTTGTTGGGCCAACTTTGGGCTTTATTTAGGCCACCTTACGTCCAATAATGCATAGAGTTACTGCCCTTAATCGTCCCGCGTAACTTAGTTCATTTAATGTAAGTAGGTGACACACCTACTTGTCAGTTATTTTCTTAAATAAGTTGAGCAAGAACCTCACTTGTTTTATTTTATTTTCCAAACCTTCATCCTTATATTTTAACTTAAAATTTATATAAATTTGGCCTCTCAAACCTAGGCCAAAGTACCACCTCACCCTCCCGAGCTTAAGTACCTTCATCGATGTTAACTTAGTCATATAGATGTTGAAAGGTACAGGGTGTTTCATCCTTCTCCCCTTAGAATTATTCGTCCTTGAATGAGGGTAATGCGGGTAAAGATTAATTCATTTAGGATCTCTCAAAATTTTGGCAGAGTTTCCTCTATAATTTGGACTATCTAAACACCTGAAACTCAGAAAAAGTCCAACACAATGCCTCGCAGGGCAATTCAATAGTATACAAATATGTGCAATCACAAATACATCAAGGAAGGCCTTGAATACCCGATTCACTAGGTCCACTAAAGCTACAGAGGCATTAGTAAGCCTGAAAGATAATACTACGAACTCGAAGTGGCTATACCTCATCCTGAAGGTCATCTTCGGGAAATCTACCTCTTTAACTCACAGCTTGTGATACCCCAATCTCAAGTCAATCTTTGAAACATATTTGGTGCCCTGCAGCTGATCAAAAAGGTCATCAATCCTTGAAAGTTGATATTTATTCTTGATTGTAACTTTGTTCATCTGTTGGTAATCGATAAATATCCTCAAGGAACCATCTTTTTTATGAACAAATAACACTGGTGCACCCCATGTTGATGTACTAGTCCTCATGAAGCCTTTTTCAAGAACATCCTTTAATTGTTTCTTTAACACTTTTAGATCATCAGGAACCATCCTATAAGGAGGAATGAATATTGGTTGAGTATCTGGGAGTAGATCAATAGTGAACATAATTTCCCTTTCTAAAGGGATTCCTGGAAGCTAATCTAGGAATACATCTGGAACCGTTGTAACTGCAGGAACCGACTAAAGAGTTTTTGGTTCATCCTCTGTGCTTCTTACTCGAACTAGATGATAGATATAGCCTTTACAAATCATCTTTGGGGCCTTGACCTAGGAAATAAACTTACCCTTCAGCATGACAACATTAGATTTCCACTCCAAGATTGTCTCACCCTGAAACAGGAATTTGACAACCTTAGCTCTACAAATGACAATAGAGTAACACACACCTAACCAGTCTATATCCATAATAACATCTAATTCAATCATATCTAACTCAATAAAATTAGCCAAAGTAAAATGGTCATAAATCAACATTGCACAATTTCAATAAACTTGTCTACCTATAATAGATTTACTAACCTGCGTAGACATAAGAAGGGTCTAGGCAATAACTCTGGGTCTACCCTAAACTTACCACCAACGAGTGGGGTAACCTATGAAAGAGTAAATCCAGGATCTATAAGTTCATAAAAAATATGAGTAAAAATAGTCAATGTACATATAACAATTTCAGGTGATGACTCCAAGTCCCAGGGACTGGCTAGAGCATAAGTGTGGTTCTGAACACCACCTAAACTAGAAGCCCCTCCTCCTTCTCTACTTGTACCATGACCTGGACAGACCTGTGGGCCTGTCCCATAGGGACAAACTATCTTACCTCTACCTCTACTTAGAAACTCTCATATAAAGTGACTAGGATTTCCATATAAATAACATGTATCTGAACCTAGGATACATACATCAGGATGATTCCTACCGCACTGAAGACAAAGTGGAAAAGGTGGACTTATCTGACCTGAATGCCCCTGGCAAAGAGAACTTGATCCACCTGAACTATGGCCTGGTCAGCCCGAATAGATTGATCATACATGTGCCTCTTCAACTGAGGTAGGGCACTACCGGTAGACTGGGCTGGCAACTTATAAAACTATGGCCTAATACCATCTCGTGTCTCTCCATAGTACCCGATAGATCTAGCCCTCTTATTCTAATCCCTCTCTCAGTTTTGGTTATCTTTAATCTAGAGTGCAAGATCCTCCATAGTCTGAGCAATAGCTCTTCTTAAAATATATCCATATTTCCTTGTGTGGCTTCTATTGTGCATTACTTAATGAAATCTTCCTTAAGGCCACCCACATATTAATGAACTTTATCTCACGTCATACTTATTATATCAGGAGCATACCTGGATAATGAATTGAACCTAAGGATGTACTCTCGAGCACTTATATTGCCCTGTTTGAGGTCTACAAACTGATCCAGTTTGGCCTCTCGAACCTTGTGAAGATAGTGAGCTATGAAAGACTCTAAAATCCTCCTGATCAACTGGGAGTACATTAAATATTCTGAATCGATCCCAAGCCTCAAACCATAGAATTACCATATCCCATAACTTGAAAGATGCCAACTTCACTGCCTCTCCTATTAACACATGCATGACTCAAATCACCCAATAAAGCTGACAAATAAACTCCTCAAGATCCTCATTCGGGCCAAAGTCTGTAAATATAGGAGGAATCAGGATGATAAACTCTCGGACCCTTGAACTCTCTGAGCCACCTTACCTGGCGCTCACTATTGCCCATATCTATTGTTATTGTGTGGCTACAATATGTGTCAATAATCAAACTATGCTCCAAATATACTGGTCCTTTACTTCAGGTGGAGGAACTGCAAGTGCTTGTTTATCTCTAGCTATCTCAGGTGTCACTAGGTGGGGCCGGGGATGTTGGATCCCCTCTCATCTCATCGGGTACTGGTTGGACTGGGATCACTGGAGATGGTGATTCACTCTAAGCCTCCAATATATCCTTCTATCCAGTTGAGGAACGACTAGTACCTTCTCCCATATTTGTGCCAACTTGTCGGTTAGTCATCTATCAGGTCACAGGCATTTCTATAAACAAGAAACATAAAAGCATGAATTAGATTTCAATTATCTTATGACCTTACTCTATTGCATGATATATTAGATAAAAGAAGTGTAACGATTCCTAAATATCCCGTAGTCTTATAATTATAGGTGTGCACAACACACCCATAAGCAAGACTCGACTAGATACGGCTTGTAGAATTCTTGGGACTCGACGTGCTCTGATACTAAGTTTGCCATGCCCCAAACAGAGGAGTGATAACATCAAAAGGCACGCTCCAATTAAGGAGGTGAAAGCTTTTGTTTGCAAAATATTTACCCAACTTAGAAGTCAGAGTCAAATCCCACAAGGATTGAAATTAGATTAACCAAATTTCATGTATCAAGTCACACTAAGCATGCACATTGTCAAAGATGTGAAATAAAATAAATTGGGGGGATGTGTGTAATCAAGTGAATTGTATCAAGAGTGAGAAAATAGCAAGGTTAACACAATTGTTGACTATCAAAATAAGTAAAATGAGGGGTGTGCTTCATATGGGGCAATTACTTGCAATTGTGGTTGACTATTTGGTTTAATCTTAATTATAGCAAGGATAGCCTTGGTTCTAGCTATGCAAATTGTTTTTTAACCAATAAGAATATTTCCCTTGGTTTTTTCTCAAACCTCAATGTCTACACAACTAATCAACCAAATAGCTTAATTGGGTTAAGCTATTTCTAGCCTTAACCCTTAGCTGAGAAATATCAAAATCCTTGTCCTTACCCAATTTTAGCTTTCGTTCTCACGCAAAACCAAAATTAGAAGTCTAAATAAATATTTGAAACCATCAATTAATTAATCAAAACTCAAAGGATTCAATGGATCCATACTTAATAATCAATTTTATGCACAAATAATCAACACACAATAATAATAATTTATACACCCATCATGCACACACCCGCAGATATGAATTTAGCTACTCATAATTAAAGAAAGAGAGATTATACCAGTTAGGTTAACTTTAATTCCTTCTATTAATAAGATATTCAATTCAAATATAAGCTTTCAATATCAACAATGGAGTTTTCAATAAAAAAGAAGAAGAAGAAGCTTTAGTTTACCTCTTTTAGTGTACTCTAATATAATCTCTAAATCTGGAAAATTCTATGTAAAATATTCTACGCATAGATCCCCAAAACGTCATTGAAAACCCCCCTAACATGCTAGGAAATTCTGGACAAAAATGACCTTTGACTGACTTACTGTCATGACCTAACTACCGAGTCGTGCGTGCGCGTACTCTAACCACCTAGATAGATGAACCCTTACCACCCAATTCAACAGATGCTTGCTGAAAATAAAGTATAATAATATAATAATCTCATTTTAATACGTGAAAACACTTAGAACCTTGTTTCAGAAAACATATTTTTATAAGAAAATACAGCAAACCTTTTAAAAACTGGGAAAACAACCCTCCCTAGGATCTAGTCTAAATGGGTACAAGAGCTACTACAAGAATGATACAAGTAAGAGTAAGATGGTACTGCTCCAACCATGGAAACAAGAAGTAGAAGCTGTTGAAGATCGCCATTGTCCTATACCTAAGAAACATCACCAACCTTGCAACCGGACTATACCCAAAAAGGTATAGCAAGAGTAGAATATGTACAAACGCACGTACTGGTAGGCATCATCGATCAACCCGAATCCATTCCATACCATCATATAAAAATCAAGGAAAAAAGTACAATAATCATAATATTTCAGCCCTTCAATATTCACCTTACCAAGCCTAGTACCAACCCAAGCCTGTTTATCCCTTCCACTGCCAACTCCACCACTATGAGATGCTAGGATCTGACTCCTAGGACATTCCCAAGTCACCTTGTCACCTAGACTTCCCAAGTCACCTTGACACCTAGACTTCCCAAGTTACCTTGACACCTAGACTTCTCAATCACCTTGTCATTACCCGACATTTATGCCCATACTCAGACTACCATTCCCTTACCCCAGTAAACCACTATAACTCAACAACCCTGAGTGAACCTTACTACTAGTGACATAGACCACACACGTTGTACCACCACCTTGATGTGCCAAGATTTTATGGCATTTTTGACGCTTAATGCTAAGGATTTTTCCAGAGTTGTTAAGTATATCTTGTTTGATTTGATGTCGTTTGTTGCATGTACAGGGAATAGTATTGAAAAGATAAAAATGTCAAAGTGTTACAGATTTTTGGTCAAAAAGTCATGCCCCACGGGCGTCGCATCCAAGATGGCCCATGGGAAAAGGCGTCTAAATGAGGCAGAAAGAATGCAAGGCATAACTCAGTCTGATGGGCTTCCACGATACTCGTGGGACATATGACGGGACGTTGCATAGCCTGTAGGGTTGATCCAGCAGAGCTGAGAAGCTAAGATATTTAGCCTGATGGGCTATAACGATACCCTTGACAACCACGATGCCCTGTCACAGTCGCCCATGGAAATAAGGCAGCGAAGATGTGGAGAAGCTAAGTGTACCCAATGGGCAACCACGATGGGTGTGGCAACAAAGATGCCCCATCGCAGCAGCCCATGGAAACAAGACAGCGAAGTTGGAACTCAACCTTAAAGAAGCTCGACGGGCACCCACGACGCCCATCGCATCCACGACGGCTTGTGGGGTATCCCATTGGAAGTACCACGTCCAGTCAATCCTAGAACTGTTAGTATTTGGTCTTTTTTATCTATAAATACTTTCCCTTAGGTTTTATTCAGTGGTTCCAACTTTTGTCACCTAGTTTTACAACATTGTTACTTATTTTTGAGACATCATATCATAGTTTTGGGAATTCAAATATTGTTCTTGATTTTATTGAGGTGTTCTTGAGACAAAAAAACAAAAAAAAAAGTGTTCTTGAGATATCTTCAAGATTCTAGATTTCTTTACTTATTCTTTTAAGTGTATGCTCATGATTGTTTCTACAACTTCTGATTATTCACTTATGAATATGAGTAGCTAAATCCACAAATAGGGTTGTGGGAACCATGAATGATTAACAAAGTTGGCAAAGTACTTGGTAATTCTAGGGCAGTATTTATGCATGTATTGTTCTTCCCTTTGCATTGATTGCTTTTTAATGGTGTACAACATTAGAACTCGCCTTATCCTTACTTGTGGGACCAAGTGGGTAACGGATGGGAAAAGGGTTGTTCAACAATCGAGATTTGAGGCTACCTACCCTCATCAAATAGCTTGACCTTGTCCAGTAATAACTAATTTGTGTTCCAAGGTAAGGGACATAAATCATACACCTACAGTAGGACCAAGGAGTGTAGTGTAATTCATCTATTTGAGGGACCAACTATTTAGGTGAACCTAACTTACCGATTCTGCATGCTAAGCACCAAGCTAGTTAACTAAGTACAATGCCTTGCTAAGCTATGATCTCATGGGAAACACTACCCTAGTCGCTTCTCTTATTGATAACAACCCTTGAAATTGTTACTTGTTACGAATCTAAGTTACGTTTAATATTTGTTACTTAAAATCCTCCCTTTCGAAGGAAATAAATGGCTAACAGTGCAAGTAAACACTAATCAACCATTGTCCTACCATATTCCCTGTGGGATCGACCCCAACCTTCATTGGATTCTATATTTGAATAGTGACCACTTACGCTTCTAAAAGGAGGTGTAATTTGTGCGCATCAAATTTTGGCGTCATTGTTAAGGAATACGGTTTAGGATTAAGAGAGATTGTGTTTATTTCACTATTAATCCTTATTTCCTGATTTTACTCTTTCTGTTGTTTTTGTTTTGTTACGCAGGTTGCACACTTGTGCATGACCAGTACAAGGAGTCAAGGCAATCCCTTGATCCCATACGATCCTGTACTCCATAGAACTCTAGGAAACATGGCTAAAGAAGGAGTTTATGACACACCGGAACAGGTCACAGCTCATTGTTGGCCAAAAAAAAGCAGAGAAACAAGGCAGGGGAAGACGCCCTTGCTGCTGAAGATGCTCAAATTGCAGTAGACCTTGTAGCTCGAAATGCAGCAGCTGAGAAAGCAAGGAAAGCACGAAAACAAGCTTGTCATCAAGCTGCACTAGATGCATAAGCTGCAGCAGATAGAGCAGCCTAACAAAATTTGCCTAGAGGACTAGTCATACCAAGAGGGAACATGGGTTGACAGTTGCAACAACCATGACAAGCCCCTCGGTATGATATTGATGATGATGATATGGATGATGCAGGGACTACTGGGCCCATAGTCGTGCCACCACTACCAGTAGGTACAAAGTTTGACATTACCAGCACCATGATCTAGCTGCTGAACCTGAAAAGGCTCTTTTCTGGGCTACCTATTGAGGATGCAAATCTGCATGTGTTTAATTTTGTGGGAATATGCCAAGCGTATAATCTTCCAAGAGTGGAGCAATATGTTGTTAAACTGAGGCTATTCCCATTTTCTTTGACTGGAGAGGCAACTATTTGGCTTAATGAATTGCCCGAAAATTCTATATTTACATGGATGGAGCTGAGGACTCAATTTATTAAGAGGTTCTTTCCACCGTCTAGGATGTTGCATCTGAAAGAAGAGATTTATAACTTCAAGAAGCTACCCACAAAGGCACTGCGTAAAACATGGTTGAGGTTTAACAAGAAGCTGAAGCAGGTTCCAAAACACAAAGTCCTTTCTGAGAATATGATGGAGATTTTTTACAGAGCATTGAATGTCAACACGAAAGTGGTAGCTAATATGGTGACTGGGGAGCATTCAATTAGAACACTTATTATGAAGCATCTGAGATGCTTTATAGGGTCACCAAGACCAACAGAGCCTGGCACACTAGAGAAGCTGAGAGTGCAGTAGGTACTTATGCAGTTGGGAACTTCATCGACCATCAAGAACTTCAGGATATTAAACAGAGTTTTGCAAGATTGCAAACAACTATAGATCTAATTATGAAGCAAATTCCTAATGGCGGGATGGAAAAGGTAAAGGAAATCGGTTCACAAGGAAAAGCTCCAAGGCAAGATGAGTATGACTTTGACAAAGAAGTTAGCTACTTAAATGATTAAGAAATGTGTTAATGGGCCAATGGACAAGGAAATCAAGGTTGGAACAGAGAGAACAACTATAATCAGTCTAGATACAGAGACAGGAGCAGGGGTAGAGATGGTGATTAGCATAAGAGAGATTGGTACAAGAATGATAGAAGCAGCCTGTATGTCCCCCCTGGAAATCGTGATTCAGGTGTTGATCAACCACTCCCACCCATGAGAGAACTGATAGAAAATTTATTGCAAAAGGCTGATGCTATAGAGGGAAGTTTAAAGGATATACGTGCGGATCTTTCTAGCATGAGTCAGAAGGTTGAGTCTCATTCTGTAGTGATAAAGCATATTGAAGCACAAATGAGTCAGATGTCTACAACTCTGAATCCGCATCAAAAGGGTACTCTCCCAAGTGATACAATTCAGAATCCAAAAAATGATTGACAGGTTATGGTTGTGACTACTCAAAGCAAAAAATAGATTGTTGACCCTCCTATGCCTATAGTTGCTGATGAGCCGACTAAGCCTAAACTTGAAGAGACTGAAATTATAGTTGAACCTAAAGTTAAGGGTGATGAGAGGAAGTCCGCAGATGAGAAATCAAAGAACAAAGAGGTCGCAGTGGTCTTGAAGCCCATGTCATTGCCTCTTTACCTTACCCACAGAGATTTAAGCAAAAGGTTGAGGACGGTAAATTTTACAAGTTCATCTCTATACTGAAATAGCTTTCAGTAAATATTCCTTTAGTTGAAATATTGGAGCATATGTCTTGGTATTCAAAGTTTATGAAGGATCTGGTGACAAGGAAGAGAACAGTGAGTTTTGAGCCAGCTGATAATTTGCACCATTATAGTGCAATAGCCTCCCGTTCTTTGGTGCAGAAAAAGAAGGATCCCAGAGCGTTTACTATTCTGTGCATGATTGGAGCATTCTACTTTGCTAAAGCATTATGTGATCTTGGTGCTAGTATTAATCTGATGCCACTAGCAATATTTAATTAGTTGGGCTTGGGAGCCCCCAAGCTGACTATAATATGGCTTCTTATGGCAGCACATAGTGAAAAGGCCTGTAGGAATTCTTTTTGATGTGCTTGTGAAAGTTGATACGTTTATCTTCCCTGCAAACTTTGTGATCCTTGACTATGAGGTTGACTTTGAAGTTTCCATCATCTTAGGATGACCATTCCTTTCCACCGAATGCACATTGGTAGACTTAGAGACTGGGCAGATGAAGTTGAGATTGAATGATGAGGTAGTTACTTTTAATGTCTGCTAGTCTATGAAACATCATGATGACATACACATGGTTTCTGTTATCAATGTGGTTGATGAGGATCAGCTGATAGTGCCTATTAAGGAGAGACTTAGTGTTGAAGCACTTGCGGCTGTGATTATGAATTTTGATGGAGACAATATTGAGGAGTATGATGATATGGTTGAAGCACTTGCAGGTGTGGGGTCTTATAGCTATGCTCCAAAGAATCTTGATTTGGACTTAAAGAATAGACAGACACCGCCTGCTAGACCATCTACTGAAGAGCCTCCAGTCTTGAAGCTCAAAGCGCTTCTGTCTCATTTTTGATATGTATTCTTAGAAGCTAATGAGACCTTGCCAGTTATTATTGTCGCAGACTTAGGTGAAGGTCAGGTTGAAGCTCTAGTTTCTATGTTGAGAAAATTTAAGAGTGCCATTGGTTGGTCCATTGCTGACATCATTAGGATTACACCTGGAATTTGCACTCACAAGATTCATCTAGCCCCAGATTGTGTTCTGAGTATTGAGCACTAGTGTAGGTTGAATCATCCTATGCAATACGTTATCAAGAAGGAGATTATAAAGTGGCTAGATGCAGGTGTGGTGAACCCTATTACGGATAGCAAGTGGGTGAGTCCTGTTCAGTATGTGCCGAAGAATGGTGGGATTATTGTAGCCCCAGATTCAAAGAAAGAGTTGATTCTAATGAGGCCGGTCACAGGCTAGCGCGTATGCATGGATTATAGAAAGTTGAATGCTTGGACTGAGAAGGATCATTTTCCAATGTCATTCATGGATCAGATGTTAGACCGTGTTGCTAGTAGAGGATGGTATTGTTTTCTTGATGGTTATTCAAGATAAAATCAGATCTAGATTACTCCTGAAGACCAAGAGAAGACAACTTTCACCTGTCCATATGGGACATTTACTTTCAAGAGGATACCATTCGGTCTATGCAATGCACCAATGATATTTCAGCATTGCATGATGTCTATTTTCTCAGACATGGTGGAGGACACTATTGAAGTATTTATGGATGACTTTTTGATAGTGGATAACTCGTTTGATGATTGTTTGGCTCACCTGAGCTGTGTGTTGAAAAGATGTGAAGAGTGTAACTAGTGCTGAATTGGGAAAAGTGTCACTTCATGGTGAAAGAGGGTATAGTGCTTGGCCATCAGATCTCCAAGAAGGGTATAGAAGTTGACAAAGCGAAGATTGAGGTGATTGAAGAATTGCCTCCACCAGTTTTTGTAAAAGGTATTCGGAGACTTTTACGGCATGCTGGTTTCTTTCGTAGGTTTATTAAAGACTTCTCCAAATTTGTAAGTCCATTGTGCAAGTTGTTGGAGAAAGAGGTAAAGTTTGTTTTCGATGACGCATGTCTGAAGGCATTCGAGTGCCTTAAGGAAAAGTTGATCTTTGCTCCTATTATTATGTCTCCTGATTGGTCTCAACCTTTTGAGGTTATGTGCAATGCTAATAGAGTGGCGCTAGGAGCAGTCTTAGGCCAAAGGCGCAAAAAGATACTCCATACCATATACTACGCTAGAAAATCTATTAACCCTGCTCATAAGAACTATACGGTGATGGAATAAGAGTTGCTTGCTGTGGTCTTTGCATTTGAGAAATTCAGATCTTATTTACTTGGAACCAAGGTAATTGTGCACACTGACCATGCAACTGTTAGGTACCTCATGGCTAAAAAGAATGCAAAGCTGAGATTGATTAGATGGGTGTTGATACTGCAAGAGTTAGATTTTGAGGTCAAGGACAGGAAAGGCACGGAGAATCAGGTAGCCGATCACTTATCTTGATTAGAGGAAGAAGCTATGCTAAAGCTTGATGATGCATAGAAGATTGATGATTGGTTCCCAGACGAGCAAGTGTTAACCACTTCTTAAGATTTGATTCCATGGTTTGCTGGCATTGCCAACTATTTGGTAAGTGATGTGGTTCCTCCTGATATGTCTTTCCACCAGAGAAAAAAGTTCATGTCTTATGTTAAGAAATTCTTCTAGGAGGAACCATTCTTGTTTTGTGTGTGTGCTTAAACTATGATCCATAGATGTGTGCCTGAAGCTGAGATGATGGAGATACTAGAGGCTTGCCATTCCTCCCCTATGGGGGACATCATAGTGGTATTCGTACTGCACACAAGATCTTGCAATGTGGCTATAATTGGCCGACTATTCACAAAGATGCCCATGATTTTGCTAGAGCTTGCAGTAGGTGTCAGAAAGAAGAAGGCATATCAAGGAGGCATGAGCTTCCTCTTACTCATATCCTTGTGATCGAGCTGTTTGATGTTTGGGGTATTCACTTCATGGGCCCATTTGTGTTGTCTAATAGGAACCGATACATATTGGTAGTTATTGATTACATATCTAAGTGGGTGGAGGTGGTTGAGCTTCCGAGTAATGAAGGAAAGTCTGTCACAGCGTTCTTAAAAAAGAACATCTTTTCCAGGTTTGGTACACCAAGGGCAATTATCAGTGATGGAGCCTCTCACTTTTTCAACAGGTTATTTCGGGCTTTGCCTGAGAAGTATGGAGTAAAATGCAGAGTTGCAACCCTTTATCATCCTCAAACTAGTGGGCAAGTTGAAATCTCCAACGGAGAAATAAAGTCAATCTTGTGCAAGACTGTCAATGAAAATAGGACGGATTGGTCTAGAAAACTAGATGATGCTTTGTGGGTGCACCGGACAGCGTACAATACACTAATAGGTATTTCACTATATCAGCTTTTGTTTGGGAAAGAATTCCATCTTCCTATTGAGCTAGAGCATAAGGCCATGTGGGCATTAAAGAAGTTGAATTTAGACGGGTGTGCAGCATCGTTTCAGTTGCTTGGGCAGTTGAATGAGCTTGATGAGTTCCGCCTCAACGAATATGAAAGTTCAGCCCTATACAAAGAAAATATGAAGTTGTACCATGATCGGAAGATTAAGAAAAGAGATTTCTAGCCTAGTGATTTGGTCCTACTTTTCAATTCCAGGTGTTGCTTGTTTCCTGGCAAGTTGAAGTCTAAGTGGATTGGACCATTCATAGTGATGCAAGTATTCCCACATGGTGCTATAAAGCTTGAAAATCATGAGGGCAAGAGATTCAAAGCAAATGGGCAACGTATAAAAGCATATTTGAGGACTGCAGAGGAGCTGAAAGATATTAAAGCTTAGACTCTTGATGAATTCACGTTACCCAAGGAGCTTGATGAAGTCTGAGTAATTAAGCAACCTGCATCATGCCGTGATGTTAAATGAGGTGCTGCATGGGAGGCAACCCATGAGGAAACTTGATGAAGTCTGAGTAATCAAGTGACCTGCGTCGTGCCGTGATGTTAAATCAGGCGCTGCATGGGAGGAAACCCATGAACTAATGTATGTTGAATATGCAAGAAGTAGTGAGATGAAAACTTGCATAAGTGCAGGAAAAAGGGGTCCCACAGGCCCTGCGACGGGCCATCGCAGGTGCCACGCCAGTGGGACTAGGGCAGCCCAATTGAAAATGTTCTAAGTGTTAAAGAAATTTGTGGTCTGTCCTGTTTCCACGCCCTACATGACGGGCCTTCGATGCTCCGATGAGCATGGGGAATAGGCGTGAAGCCAAGACTAATGATGAAATAAATCACTAGCTCATTCCCACGCCCTGCATGACGGGATGTCGTAACCTCGACGGGCCTGAGAGTCGAGATCCAAACGCCCAGGTAAGTTATGCACGATGGTCCATCGCGTACCTGATGGGTGTCGTGTAGCATGTCATCTAGGTCGGTCAACTGGGTCAATAATTTTAAAGATTTTTTATTTGGTACCCAACCCGACCCGGCTAAGGGCAGCTGAGGTGTTGCTGGCATTCCTGATATACCTTCTTCGGACCCTATTGTGGAAGTTAGTGTTGTTGATGCTTCTCGGGAAGCATCTACTATTGATAGGACTGCAAAAGTAGCCTCTAATATTGAGAAAGAGATGGACACCGATCTAGTGGACCCTACTACAGCTACACCAGATGACCGCACTTAGGCGCCACAAGTATGCCTCGCATCCCTTGTTTGGTTAGTTTTTAGTGCATTGGGGATAATGCACCACTTTTTAGATGGGGTGGGGGAAGCTGTGGTCATCTAGGTTTTGTAGAGTTTTTGGTGAAGTCTGAGTAGCCAAAACACTCACGTCATGTTGCGACGTTAAATCAAGCGCTGCATGGGAGGTAACCCATGAGGGTATCTATAAGGTATCCGTGTCCTTGGGGTTTTCTTGCCTGTTTTATTTCCCTAAGGACTCTTAATTTCTATTGAATGGCATGTTTAGTATAGTATGTGTGTTTGTAGAAGTAAATTAGGAACTAAATGCAGCCATATTCTGAGTTTTGAAGAAATTGATTGAAAAAATAGAGACCCCTAAATTTTTTTGTGCAATAAGTTGTTAGAACTGACCTTGATGGACCTGTAAATGACAGCATTTTTATAACTGAGATAAGTAGCTTAAGCTAAAGCATGAACCTATAGTTAGCTAATCTGGAGTTTAAACTCTGTGCCATGTGTGATGTGAGCTGCTTAGTATATGTTCTTGTTGTACTATCAACTAGAACTTGTCTGGTTAGTCTTGTTGTGGTTGTAGAATGGTTTGGTTAGGATATGATCATAGGCCATTTTTTAATTAGTCCACTTCAGCCAAATGACCTACCAAATAAAGTTGAATCCCTTTAATCCCTGAATTTGAGCCTAAAAGTTGAACCTTTTTGTTGTTAGCCTGTTCACCTTTCCTGTTTCCTATAAATTGTTGTTCGGCCCTAGTCCATCTTTGGACATTGTGCACCTCAACTCAGGCTAAAATCCTAAGTTGAGGGTGGATATTGTAGGGGTGAGTAGGAAGTGTAGGGTATAAAAAGCTCGGGTTAGTATTAAAAAGAAGACTAGCGGATGTGTTTTGTGTGCTACAAAAGAAGAAAAGAAAAGAAAAGAAAAAAATATGATGAATAAAAAAGTGCAAGAAGGTAATAGAAGCCACACCTGAAGTTTGATAAAAGAAAGGAGAATAAGGGATGAAAACTATAAGTTCTGAAAAGGTGGAGAAAATAAAGAAGTAATTGTAGTCTCAAGGAGGGAATAGTCACTATTTACCCAAATGTACCATTCCCGTCCCTAAGCCTGCATGACAAGCCTAACAAACTCCTATAGTGATCCTAATTGAACTGTTTGAAAGCCAAAGCATAGAAAAAAAGGGCAAGTCTATGGTATTGTAGATGTACAACCTGAACTTCTTTGTGAGAGTGAGCACGTTCCCAGTCCCTGTGTGTTAAATTGATATTCTATGTGATCGGGACTTATTTGTTGGGGGGCACTAGAGTGGACTACGATTGCTAATTATTTGGTTGGAATGTCTGCTTGTGTATGCCAGCTTACTCATGAATATCTTGTTGTCACTCATGGATCTGTCTTGTGTTGTTTTGATAACTTGATTGAATGCACGGGTTTTTGAGCTGTTAAGGAGTGGGTAGTATTCTGAGATTTGAGAGATAAATGAATCATGTTGTTGTTGTAGTTTCTAGTTTCCTTTAACTTAAGAGTCGTTTTAGCTTTTGGTTTTGTTTGTTGCTTGAGGACACGCAAACATTCTAAGTTATGGGTGTTGATTTGCCAGGATTTCACGGCACTTAGATGCTTAATACTAACAATTTTTGGGAGTTCTTAAGTACATTTTGTTGGATTTGATGTCATTTGTTGCATGTAGAGGGAAAAGTATTGAAAAGATGAAAATGTCAAAGTGTTGTAGATTTCAGGGCAAAAAGTCATGCCCCGGGTGTCGCATCCAAGACGGCCCGTGGGAGAAGGCGTATAAATGAGGTAGCAAGAATGCAAGGCATAACTCAGTCTGACGGGCTGCCATGATGCCTATGGGAGACAAAATGGGACATTGCAAAGCCCGTGGGAATGGTCCAGCGAAGTTGAGAAGCTAAGACATTGAGCCTGACAGGTTGTAACAATGCCGGTGACAACCACGATGCCCCATCACAGCCGCCCGTGGAAACAAGGCAGCGAAGATGTGAAGAAGCTAAGTGTAGCCAATGGTCAACCATGACGGTCCTGGTAACCAAGACTTCCTATCACAGCAGCCCATGGAAACAAGATAGCGAAGCTGGAATTCAACCTTAAGGAATCTCGATGGGCACCCACAACGTCCCGTGGGGTGTCCCATCGGAAGTACCCCGTCCAGTCAATCCTAGAACAGTTAGGTTTTGGTCTTTTTTGTCTATAAATACTTCCCCTTAGGTTTTATTCAGTGGTTCCGACTTTTGTAACCTAGTTTTACAACATTGTTACTCATTTTTGAGACATCATATCATAGTTTTGGGAATTCAAAGATTGTTCTTGGTTTTATTGAAGTGTTCTTGAGATTTCTTCAAGATTCCAGATTTCATTACTTCTTCTTGTAAGTGTATGGTCATGATTGTTTCTACAACTTCTAATTATTTACTTATGAACATGAGTAGCTAAATCCACAACTAAGGTTGTGGGAACCATGAACAATTAATGAAGTAGGCAAAGTACTTGGTAATTCTAGGAAGGTGTTTATGCATGTATTATTCTTCCCTTCGCATTGATAGATTTTTAATGGTGTACAACGTTAGAACTCACCTTTTATTTACTTACTGGACCAAGTGGATAACGGATGGAAAAAGGGTTATTCAACAACGGAGATTTGAGGCTACCAACCCACATCGAATAGCTTGACCTTGTCCGGGAATAGCTAATCTGGGAGGGACATAAATTATACACCCATGGTTGGACTAAGGCTTGTGGTGAAATTCATCTATCTGAGGGACTAACTATTTAGGTGAACCTAACTTACCAATTTTGCATGCTAAGCACCAAGCTAGTTTATTAAGTATAACGCCTTACTAAGTTATGATCTAATGGGGAACACTACCCTAGTCGCTTCTCTTATTGATAAAAACCTTTGAAATTGTTACTTGTTATGAATCTAAGTTACGTTTAACATTTTTTATTTAACCCCCCCCCCTTTAGAGGGAAATAAATGGCTAACAACGCAAGTAAATACGAATCAACCATAGTCCTACCATATTCCCTGTGGGATCCACCCCAACCTTCGTTGGGTTCTATATTTGATTAGCGACCACTTACGCTTCTAAAATGAGGTGTAATTTGGGCGCATCACACCTACTAGTACAAAATCATCCAAATAACCCCCAGGGCCATACTCGGCAAGTAACAACAACCCACATTATAACCAGACCACAAGTGTCTTCCTTAGCTTATCAACCGCACGTAACAAGTCTAATCGACATTGATAGTTCTTAGTGAAAACAAACATATATCTTTTTTTAGATAACCTAGACCAAACAAGGATCCCTAGGACATCATCTATGCCAATAACATGCGACCCTGGTTCATAGAAGAACCACCTTTTCACTTAAGCACACTAACCCGGCCCTTCAAGGACCAACTATACGCAAACTAATAATAAATCCTGACCCTCTCAGAAACCCAACATGTGAAGAACAATAAGCAACAATTAGACCCGTAACAATATATTTCCAGACTCTCAGTCTTCCTTCTAAACTTATCAACCACAGGGAATAGATTCAACAACAAACTTAAACAATGAGCAAATAACAATAGCATAAACCCTTTCTATCCTTCCCGGACCCACCAAGGATACCTATAGCACACCTAGTGTTAACAGGAAATCCAGGTCTACTCTAAGACCAACCTCATATTTAAATATAATTATCCGGCCTCTCATGGACCATATGCAATAATCATAATTCAAGAATACAACCCAATCCACTCATGGAACCATAAAAAGAGTACCATCAATTAAAGTAAATCAAAACCCATACCAGGCGTGGTACCCGAGCCAACCATTAAGTAACTTGTACCAGGTGTGGTACCCGAGCCAACCAATGAGTAACCTGTACCAGGCATGGTACCCGAGCCAACTAATAAGTAATATGTACCAGGCATGGTACCCGATCCAACCAATAAGTACCTTGTACCAGGCCTGGTACCCGAGCCAACCGAATGTCACACAAAATCCAACCAATCACAAACAATGAAGAAAGCATACTTGTAAACCAACAAGCAACAAAATAAGTTCATTTCAGAAGACTGAATCCGGATAAGTAGACATTCCTCATCTCATTCCCTAAGCATGCAACTCACAAAATACTAAGCGATAGTACATGAACACATATTGAATCTTGGGAAACAACAACCATCACCTACCCCCAACCCTAGGTGCATAACTCAATCTTGAATTCCGCCCAAAGACTAAATCCCCATTCACCCCCTTTTTGACACATAACCCATGGCTACATCATTTCCGGACTACTCCTAAGACAGAATACAACATGGGGAAGACCTCCCCTAACCTTAGTAAATTAACCATTCTTTGTATTCTACTCCTTTATACCAAATCATTTACGAAGACTCCCTTTTTATTAGCCATTTAACTATCCAAGAATTTCTGATTCCCAGAACCTTCCCGATACTCTAGTCCCTGGAGTCTATTATCAAATATCACATAATAACCATAAACAACCTGGAATATGACAACACATTATCCCCAACATTATCAATCCCTAATCAATAAATCAACCAAACCATATAATGTTCCTCCAGACTCCATGCCTGAAGGCCTAAGCATGATTTCTCCTTTTAGTCTATATAATAATACGAAATGAAAGCATGTCAATATCTACTCAAGGTGAAGAAAACCTAGTCTACCTGGATGCCAAGCAGTTGTACACATATTTTTTGGCTCCATGAAGGCATTACCTGATGATTGACAAGACCGAATCCGTAGTTTCGCATCCTTTTAGCGAAAATATCCCCTCCCCATTGCTCCTAAGCCTTGGAGAAGCCTAGGAGGGTTTTTGGAGTAACCCTCATCTATTTTTAGGGCTGAATGGGAGAGAATGAAATTGTAAACTCATTATGGGTTTTCTGATCTCGTCATTTTGCTATAGCAACCTAATTACCGGTACAACAGTACCGCTATTGCAGAAGTCGCCCGCTATAGCCGATTAACTTCCTTTAACTTCTATTATAGCGGGAAGTTCTCCACTATAGTGGTCATCGTTGTAGAATAGTTTCAACAAATATAGCGGTTGACATGGAACAGAACCTCAGAAAATCCCCAAAAAGGGCCCATTTCACAACACACTTCGAAATCCTTACGTTTCGAACGAACCCTTTCATGTCAACTTCGATATCGGGAGTTCTACTCACCCGAATTCACTTCCAAAAAGTCCAATGGACTCCTTAACATCTTAGCTAATGGAAAATTAGCTCAACCTCAGACATTTTACCCAATCCTTTCTCGGATTGCCCTAGACCTTACCTCGCTCAGAATTTGTTCGAGACTAGCCTAGCCTAAAATTTCCAACTCCCCAACCTAGAATTTTTTCTTACCCATTCTTCGCATGAATAGCTCACCTATAACGAAGTGCCTTTTAGTATCGACTGATTAGGTCGTTACAACAGATACCAATTTACCCATCATTCATCCCCGAATGATCTTTAGGACAAAAAGAAAAGAATGAGCTCTTCCCTTGCACCTTACACTCTGCCCTGAAAGCGTAAATATAGTCTTACGCAAGCCACCAAACTTTCACACCCCTCGATGTACCCAACTCAATCAAAATTTAACTTTGCTCTATTAAGGAATTCCTTCCTTCGAGCTGCACAGGGCTAATTAGATTACCCCTTTACGTTAAATGCTATACCCGGAGTCCTACTAACCCGAACTCTATTCCAAAAGTTTTCTATGAGGTACTAGGTCCTTCGCATATCATGGTATCATCTTACTTCCCTCAAACACCACACCCTGAGACACCAAGCATCTCTAAATCACACAACACTGAAGTTCTATTGGAACCCAACTTGGCCCGCGCACTTCGTCAACTCTCACCATAGGGAGAATTCTTCCCGGGCACTGACCCCCTAATAGAGGCTATAACTAGCACACCCCCACCACTCAAAGAGCAGTAACTCTATGTATTACCATGGTCAACAAGAGAGACGACAATGCTAAAGAATACATTTAATAACCCCACTCCCTTAACTGACCCTACCACTAAGGATCATCAATCATAAACCAGTCAATATTCACCCTCATAACATAAGCCTATGAGTAGTGTCCAACACTACTCAGTCAATTACGGGTCATTTTGCCAAATTCTACATGGGTGACTATTCCCACCAATGGTCAATCATAATCTTACCAATACCCCAGGCTATCAAATCTACCCTTTCCTTTCATTGTGCATGGACGCTAAATAATTCTTGCAATAGCTCGCAGCCCAATTAGTGATTTAAAATGACCCAGGAATGAAAAATAAAATAGGGGAAAATAGGACAGGGATTATTCCCTGCCCATCCTGCTATAGTGACTTGCGCACCGCTATGGCGACCCCTAACAGTGGCAGCCCAAACAATTTATGATTCTCTGCAATATTCTCTCATTCCCCTTCCCTGTTTTCAACATTAACACATGAATTTTCTTTATGGTCTTAAAACATGACCTCAAGACCAACCTCAACTATACATAGGTTCGAATTTAGCAACACATTATCACAAAATTAGTTATGAAATGCACCAAAATTGTGTACAATAACACATTCCCACTATCGTACACTATTAGTCCCTCCTTTTCCTTTTCATGGTTCTTAACCAATCCTGACTGTCCAGAAATCGAAGCCTTCCCATAGCTATCAATCCCTTTTTGTTCCCTTACCATCTATACCAACGGTAAGTCTATACCCGAATGCAATGTAAACCATTCCAATTAAGGTATACTGCATTTTATCACTAAAGCAAAATCACAATTTTTAAAGCAAGAATAAATTTCCTTAAGCCACAATCATGAGTTACCATAAAATTTCCTTACCGCAATTCCCGCTATCAAGTAATAATAGCCCATTTTTCCCATGGTTTCCAACCAATCCCGACTGTCTTGAAATCAGAGTTTCCCTATAGTCATAAGCCTTGTCCCCTTACCATTTTTACCAATGGCAAGTCCATTTCCGAATTGTAATACCACTTTACTGATCAATTCAGGTACGCATAGAAAGTTATTTCCAACCAAAGCACACAAATTCAAGTTATGACTCCTCTCGGACCAAAATATTCATAGTAAGAAAATCAACCACATACTAACAATGTCAGTCATACAAGCATGGAAACACACAGAACTTCAGGATTCAAGCCACAACATAATCAAGTCACATCTAATGTCTTTTATTTGCCTCAAGGATGACCATTAACCGATCATCCAAGCCTTACCACAGCCTCTAAGGCCAGATACTAATTGAAACCTTCCCCGTTCTAATTTCCCCTTGCTTGTGTCATCTCAATTGGAGTCATATGACATCCTTTTTCCTTGTCGAGATAACAATTGGAATCAACCCATACAAGCAAGTAACAAACCGCAAGAAAGGAATAAAAGAAGACAGATATTTCCTAAAATGTTTCATATCTTCCCAAAGATTAGATGTGGACGACAACACACCAATCCGCAGAACTCTATTCGACATTTTGCTCTTGTACTGGGAGACCAGTAACCTAGGCTCTGATACTATCTGTCATGACCCAATTACTGAGCCATGCGGGTGCCTACTCTAACCACCTAGATATACAAACCCTTACCACTCGATCCAACAAGTGCTTATGGAAAACAAAGTATAACAATATAATAATCTCATTTTAATACGTGAAAACACTTACAACCTTGTTTCAGAAAACATCTTTTTATAAGAAAATATAGCAAAACCTTTTAAAAACTAGGAAAACAACCCTCACTAGGATCTAGTCTAAATGGGTACAAGAGCTACTACAAGAATGATACAAGGAAAAGTAAGATGACACAGCTCCCACCACGGAAACAAGAAATGGAAGCTGCTGAAGATCGCCATCGTCCTGTACCTAAGAAATATCACCAACCCTGCAATCAGACTATACCAAAAAAGGTATAGCAAGAGTAAAATCAGTACAAACACACGTAATGGAAGGCATCATCAGTCGACCCAAATCCATTCCATACCTTCATATAAAAATCAAGGGAAAATATGCAATTAATCATAATATTTTAGCCCTTCAACATTCACCTTACCAAGCACAGTACCAACTCAAGCCTGCCTGTTCCTTCCGCTGCCAACTCCATCACTATTCAATGCTAGACTCTGACTACTAGGACATTCCCAAGTCACCTTGTTACCTAGACTTTCCAAGTCACCTTGACACCTAGACTTCCCAAGTCACCTTGACACCTAGACTTCCCAAGTGACCTTGTCATTACCCGACATTTATGCCCATACCCGGACTACCATTCCCTTACCCCAATCAACAACTATGTCTCAACAACCAAGAGTAAGCCCCACAACTAGTGACATAGACCGCACTCATCGAACCGCCACCTACTAGAACAAAACCATCCCAATGACCCCCAGGTCCATACTCGGCAAGTAACAACAACCCATATTATAACCAGACCATGAGTCTTTAGCTTATCAACAGCATGTAACAAGTCTAACCGACATTGATAATTCTTAGTGACAACAAACATATATCCTTTTTTACTTAACCCAGACCAAACAAGGATCCCTAGGACTTCATCTATGCCAATAACATGCGACCCTGGTTCACAAAAGAACCACCTTGTCACTTAGGCACACTAACCCGACCCTTCAAGGACCAACTATACGCTAACTAATAATAAATCCTGGCTATCTCAGGAACCCAACATGTGAAGAACAATAAGAAACAATTAGACCCATAACAATATATTTCCAGACTCTCAGTCTTCCTTCTAAACTTATCAACCACAGGGAACAGATTCAACAACCAACTTAAACAATGAGCAAGTAACAATAGCATAAACCCTTTTTACCCTTCCCGGACCCACCAAGGATCCCTAAACCACACCTAGTGTTAACATGCAATCCCTATCTACTCTAAAACCAACCTCACATTTAAATATAATTACCCGGTCTCTCATGGACAATATGCAATAATCACAATTCAAGAATACAACCCGGTCCACTCATGGAACCATCAAAAGAATATTGTCAATTTAAGTAAATTAAAACTCGTACCAAATGTGGTACCCGAGCCAACCATTATGAATTCTCGTATCAAGCATGGTACCCAAGCCAACCAATAAGTATCACGTACAAGGCATGGTACCTGAGCCAACCAATAAGTAACTTGTAGCAGGCGTGGTACCTGAGCCAACCAATGAGTAACATGTACCACGCATGGTACCCGAGCCAACAAATAAGTAACCTATAATATGCGTGGTACTCAAGCTAACCGAATGTCACACAAAGTCCAACCAATCACAAACAATGAACAAAGCATACTTGTAAACCAACAAGCAACAAAACAGGTTCATTTTACAAGACTGAATTCGGATCATCTCATTCCCTAAGCATGCAACTCACACAATACTAAGAGACAATACATGAACACATATTCCATATTGGGAAACAACAGCCATCACCTACCCCCAACCCCAGGTACATAACTCAATCTTGAATCCCATCCAAAGACTAAATCCCCGTTCACCCCTTTTTTGACACATAACCCGTGGCTACATTATTTCTGGACTACTCCAAAGACAGAATACAACATGGGGAAGACCTACCCTAACCTTAGTAAATCAAACATTCTTGTATTCTACTCTTTTATATCAAATTATTTACGAAGACTCTTTTTTATTAGCTATTTAGTTATCCAAGCATTCCTGATTACCTGAACCTTCCCGACACTCTAGTCCCTGGAGTTTATCATCAAACATCACATAATAATCATAAACAACTCAGAATATGACAACACATTATCCCCGACATTATCAATCCCTAATCAATCAACCAACCAAACCATACAATGTTCCTCCAGTCTCCGTGCCCGAAAGCCTACGCATGATTTCTCCTTTCCGTCTATACAATAATACGAAATGAAAGTAGGTCAATATCTACTCAAGGTGAAGAAAACCTAGCTTACCTGGATGCCAAGTAGTTGTACACATATTTTATGCCTCCGTGAAGGCATTCCCTAACGATTTGACAAGCCCGAATCTGTAGTTTCGCGTCCTTTTAGCTGGAATCTCCCTTCTTCATGGCTCCCAAGCCTTGGAGCAGCCTAGGAGGATTTTTTAAGTAACTCCCGTCTATTTTTGGGGTTGAATGGGAGAAAATGAAATTATAAACCCGTTCTAGGTTTTTTTATCCCATTGTTCTGCTATAGTGGCCTAATTACCGCTACAGTGGTACCGCCATAGCGGAAGTAGCCTGCTATAACGGGTTGACCGCCTTTGACTTCTGCTATAGCGGGAATTTCTCTACTATAGCGGTCATAACTATAGCGCAGTGTCAACCACTATAGCGGTTGACACGGAACAAAACCTTAGAAAATCCTCAAAATTGGCCTATTTCACAACACACTTCAAAATGCTGACTTTTTGAACCAACTTTTTCACGTCAACTTTGATATTAGGAGTTTTACTCACCTGAATTCACTTCCAAAAAGTCCTAGGGACACTTTAACGCCTTATCTAATGGAAAAATTAGCTCAATCTTAGACATTTTACCCAATCCTTTCCCGAATTGCCGTAGACCTTACCTCGCTCAGAATTTGTCCGAGACTAGCCTAGCCCAAAATTTCCCAACTCTCCAACCCAGAAGTTTTTCTAACCCATTCTTCGCACGAATAGCTCACCTATAATGAGATTCCTTTTTGTAATGACTGAACAGTTCTTTACACTTATGCTCTACTTGCACTGTACCTGCGGCCGCAAATCAACAAGTGTTGGAAATCCTTTCCATACTCTTGTTCATCTCCTACATGTAACCTGCGTTTCATAGGTGTGGACTTGCGGCATGCAAGTCTCATATGAACTTCAGTCAGGGAGCTTCACTTCTGTTCTTCTCTTGACTTGGCTTTCTTTACTAACTTGTATCTCGGGCTTTTGCCTTCGTTTCATTGCATATTTGGGTTCAAATCTGCTTACATCCTTAAATCCTAAGAATGACTGCATATAAGATTACAAAGGCATAAAATCCTGGTAAAAAAAATGAGATTGAGGAAATAATTCATGCTTAAGAGTTAAATAAGTTGGTAGATTACCAACTTATCAAACCCCCAAACTTAAAATATTTCTTGTCCTCAAGCAAGACATTCACTAAGCGCAGGATTGACTCAAACTTCAAACACAAAAGGATCATACTATGACTACTACGACTCAACAAAACAAAATAAACAAAAGGACTCAATCAAAAGCACTAATCTCAAATGGTACCACCATAAGCTCAAGAAAATCACAATTATTTCAAAATTCTTTTTAAGAGACTTCACTTCTTCATTCAAAACCGGGGAAATTTTTCACTCAAAGCAAGATCAATTAGCATCTCAAGTCATTGACACTATACTTTCAAGGCTTGCCTGAAAATTCACTTCACAACTTATCGTATTCATTGCCCTCAATCGAGGTCATGACTTTATCATTTGCCCTAAGGTTGTAATGCTACTCACTAATGGAGAGAATACCAATTACAGTAATAGGGATCATAAGATGGAACAAAGAAACTAACTCTGTCAAAGAAGTTCAAGTGCACACACATAGAACCATATGCTTGTCCTTCATGTTACCACTAATGTAGAGTTACAACGCTTGGAATCACTAAGGACTTGCGGGTAACTATGGAGGCTAGGGTCAAGGGAAGAATATCATTTAGGATAAGTGACTAGAACCTCTCCAACTCTAACATTAGGAATTCAAGTACACCGCTCATATCATTGAATTAACTTCACCTTATTTCTCCCTCTCACAACCCAAGTTTTTCCCAAAGCCATTTCTCCCAACAACTTTGTTTTACTCTTTTGGCATTCACAAAGCAAGAGGTAGTACCACTCAATTCTTTTTTCTTTCTTTCTTCCATCTTTTGATAGTTCCAAGCAACTCACAACGCTAGTATTAGGTGCTGACTCACATTAAATCTCATTTCCTCATTTAGGATACTATTGCATACACCCCCAAACTTAGGCTTTTGCCTACATAAAACATCATACATTTCAATTTATCCCCCCACCAAACTTAGGTGTTTAGCCTACATCCTCATTTATCAAGCAATTAGGGAGGTAGGGTGCCAAAAGTAAAGGATTCCAAAGGGTAAAGGCATGTAACAAGGGTGCCAGAAAAGATTAAAGGTTCAAAGGGGTTGACTAAGATCAATATTAAGGGAAGGAGATTTTTGGTAAAGTGACTATCTAAAAGAGGGCCTAAGATCATCTTCCAAGCTAAGCAGCAACTAGGATTTTGCCTTGAATCACATTTTGGGCAAGTTCTAGATGACATGAGTATACAAGAACATACTAAATCTTACCACACAAGGCATCACAAACACTAGGAATTAACAGTTATTCTCAATCCTAATTGAAATGAATGAATTTTGACAAGATATACCGAGTTTCATGAAACTCATTTGTGAGAAAAGAGACAAACAAAGAACTTAAAGATCATGAACAGAGAATACTTGAGTTCATTTTCCCACTTTTCTCAATTTTCAAAAATCAATTGCTAAGAATTTTTTTTGGTGGTCTAATTCAAGACAAGTGCAACATGGACTCACAACAAATACTAAAACTGGCATTTTTCCTTAAGAAAGTTGCCTCTTGATCAATCATAGGGACATGCCATCCGGTTCAACACAATAATAAAGGAAATAAAATTTTACTCCTTGGGAAAGAACTGTGGTATAACGAAAACCCTCAGAGTTTATTATAACTACTATCTACAAAGATGATATTTCAAATTACGTGCTCATGGATTATTGATAAAAATGAGGCCTGACAAAGGAACTAAGCATAAATTTGCAAGGCACAAGTAGTAGGACAATTGACATGTAAAACTGACCTGGCAATGGAACATTCACATGCAAGAATGAAAGATCAAGCCCGGCAGGGGCGAATTATCATAACATAACAAATTAAGCCCGGCAACGGCGAATTATCATAACATAGCAAATTAAGCCCGGCAAGGGCAAAACAAAATCATCTAACACATTCCCGACAAGGTCTAAATGGCATCTGAAAATTACAAACGTACAAACCAAGACCGACAAGGGCATCGAATATGTCAAGGTAATAGTCAAACATCCCATAAAAAATTACACCCACCTTCAACTAAACATAAGCATTGTCCGTAATACAAAATAATAGAGAATGAGAGGGTAAGGTGCAAGGACTCCTTGTGATCACCCATTATCAGACTGCTCCTCTCTCGAAGTGCCATTATGTTGAGGTCCTTGTGAAGTGGGACCAACTCCTCCTTTCCAGGCATGTGTTGTCATCCAAGAGTCCCACATAACCCCTTACATCCTCGGGGACAAATCTTGATCCTTATCAGGCTCATTAGCCACCACGGCTGGCACACCTCTAAGTATTTCATCAATAGGATACCTACCCACGCGGGATGTCTCCAAGGCCTTATCCAAGAAACAAAGGTCCAGAACATCTTTTTTTGTCAATTAATCTACATCTTTCCTAATTGCAGCAACTGACCCCTCTAAAGTGTCAACATGGGCACATAACTTACCAAGACTCTGAAAAACATCATTCATTGATTTTTTAACGTATCTTTGAATAAAGAAAGGAAGTTCTTTGTCCAGCTTGATTAGTTGATTGATGTTATCATGGGTCATATCTGTAAACTTTTGTAGCGCACTATTTGGAAGAGGTTGAGAAGATGGCGGAGGCTTAGGAGGTAGCATAATTGATATAGTATTTATTTACATTGCAGCAGTAGGCATACCCGACCTTGAATATGAGGGAGAGGCATCAAGAGAATAAGCAGCATCCAAAGTCTCTATTCCAACAAGAGAACTATCAGGGATGCCTAAACCCCTAACAAGCTTCCTTTTTTTCACCTTAAAAGCTTCTACATCCCTTTTCTTCTCAATATCAATCACACCAGTGGCAAGGCATGACTGATCAGAAGGGAAATAAGGTACACTAGCTCTAGAACAAAGTTTTCTAATGAGAATGGTGAAAGGCATAGAAGTGGCATTTTGGTGGGCTTTTTTTTTAAATTGGACTGCAATAATCTCCCCAAGTACACATGGATCTCTTTAATATACAAGCAATTAATATAGCAGCCTTAATAGTAATTTTTTATCATTCTTGGATGGCATGAGGCAGGAGCGAACTACATCGACCCATGATTTGGATTCAAAGTTGAGGTCTTGTCTGGAGATTTTTCCACCAAAATTAGCCCAAAGAGGCTAGCCTACAACAATAACTTTCGGTAGCCACTAGAACTGACTCTCTTTCACTGGTATCTTCTCAAAGTAGATAACCCATGGAGCTATCGGTGTAGCCTAATATATGGAATTGATGGCCTCTAGAGAAAGATAAATCTCTCTCCCTCACAAAAAAATAGAGGACAAGTAGGGGAAATCTTCAACACAATCTTTATGCTTCATGGAGTCTTACCTAGATTGATAAGAGGCATAGAACTCACCCACTAGGTTTTCAAAATAACCTCCTAACATATCTAGAAAAGATTACCAGTCCCGCTCAGTTAACTGCTTTGTGATATTAGAGAATTCATCTTTTAGCCCTTCCAAATTGAATTGCTCCTTGGTGTGAATGATTGAATTGTACATAATTTGAGGTAATAGGTCCTCATGCCCTCGATGAAAAAATGAATCTGATCCTCCTTATTTATAGGTACAAGAGGAGCTTTAGGAACAACCTCTGGTGCCTTACCCTTGCCTTGGGCCTTACTCGTGGATGGAGCTTTGTGAGTATTTCTATTGGGGTTGCTCCTTGAAGTCATGGCCTGCAAAAGGATCTGACCACCAAGAAAAAAGAAACAAAATATTTTTATATTTTTTAGGGTTTAAGAAAAAAGAAATAACTATAAGAAGCAAATTAATAAAAAGAAATGGAATGCAAAAAGAACGAAGCAGCAGGGGCCAACTGCTCAGGGCCTGTGTGCCACTTGTTTTCACATGAAGGGACCTATAGCACATAAGCGAGGCATAGTGCTGAGGCAGTGACCTGAAGGAATTCTGGCCCACCTGCAGTTCACATGTAAAGACTTGAGAGCCACAAGTGCTACGCAAGTACCTGGCAGTGAAGGGTGACCTTCTTCCTAACACATGTGTTGGACTTGCATTTTTCAAGGCAAACTCGCTACATGTAAGTGTCTAATAGTGCAATTCTACTACTAATCAAGCATCAGTTCAATACTTATGCAAATTTATGACCAAAATCAAAGCCTAATGGGTACTCAGACTTCCCCAAAGAGCTTTACCAATAAGGTTTCTACCATAATTGACAACTTAAACATAAACTCAATGATTTCCCTTAAAAAGGACGTTACCCCATTTATCATCGTGAACCATCGAGCTACAAGATCAATCAACTTTAATCACATCAAGATGCATATGAATCACTCACTCTCAACCAAAGTACTCACCGAATAATATATTCTAATAATCTTACTTATTAATATAATGGTAATTATCTGAGCCTAACATATCACTATTTTCAATCAAAAACTCAACGCAATGACGGTTTACCCTTAAGAATGACGTCACCCAATCTCTCATAGGGCCAAACTATGCATTACAATCAAGTGTGGTTACTCAGACTTTACCCTTAACCAAATTCCATGTCATGAATAAAGACAAACAACATGCATTATGATTTAGAACACAATCCACTATTTTAATAAACTCGTGATAACAAGATACCTAAAATTGAACTTCAAAATTCAAAAATCTAAGCACTTTAGGGAATAGGGATTTCAAATAGCATGCTTTCATAAAAATTACGTACTCCTAATAAACAAAAATCACAAGATTAAACTTAAAGGAGCGTACCACAAGAGATTTAGAGTAAAATAGGTGTGAAAGATTGGAGCTTAAAGATCTTAAGAGTGTGGGTGGAAACAACTTCACCGAAAAATAATGGCAGCAGCGGCTGGCTTACTGGCGGTAGTGCTGGTGAAAGGGTTGAGTGTAAGGAAAGAAGATTTTAAAGGTTGGAGAGTGGAGGTAGCTGAAAATAGAGGTTTAAAGATGGTTAATAGTGAAGAATGAGGGGAAATTTGGGGGTCTATATGTTTAGGAGAAGGGAAAAGACGAGGGTCAGCCTATGTGTCTGGTTTGGTGTACGGGTTAGGTCAAAATTTAAAAGGACTTACCAGCACCTGTGTGGGGCTTGTGAGCCGCAAGTGATGCACAAGTGATAATTTTTTAAGCTTTTATACCCAAGTGTACTATATCAAACTTGTGTTACACCTCCGTGGTGCGGGAGATAACCAGCGTAACACAGGTGATGCATAAGTGTTGATATCTCTTTGCTGCCTCCCAGGTGTTCTGGTTATGATATGCGCTCCACCTGCATGTCGTGAATAGGCACTTGCCTTTCATAGGTGTAGCACAGGTTCTCTTGAATGGTTCCTTCGAACATTTTGCATTTTTCCAAGCTTTTGCATTCCTAACACATCAAAAACAACAAAAGTAAAGTAAACAAAATCAAATAACACTTGGGTTGCCTCCTAAGAAGCACTTGATTTAATATTGCAACATGACGATAGTACCTTAAGGATCAATGAGTGTCCAGATCAATGCCAAGGATATTGACATATTTTCATCCAAAAGCTTCAGATGTATCTCCTCAATAATTGCACCAACTCTTTTCTTTGCCAAATATGTAACACAATAGAGGCGGGGATTGGTAGAGTATCACTAGGACCAGGATAAACATTCACCAAGCATGGTGTCTTAGGTTTGCTAATATTTTTGGGGTCCTTCTTTTCTTGTTCATCATACATCACAAGACGTTCATTCGACAATTCCACTCTAGACTCCTCCATAAGGTTCCTCAACCAGCTCATCCCTCATATCAATCAAGGATACAACTGTACAATCATCTGGTGGACTCATTGATTGGAAAACATTAAATGTGACCTTTTCATTGCCTACTTTGAATTTCAGCTCTCCATATTTGACATCAACTAGGGCTTGACTCGTGGACAAGAATGGTCACCCTAAGATAATGGGCACCTCCAAAGGCTTAGACCGTGGTAAATAATGGTCATCCTAAGATAATGGTCACCTTGAATTCCACATCACAATCTAATACAACAAAATCTGCCAGGAGGATAAACTTATCGACCTTTACCAAAACATCAAATAATATGCCCACCGGGCATTTGATTGATCTATCACAATAATCAACCTTATTGGAGTTGGCTTGGGAGTTCCCAAGCCTAATTTCTTGAAAATAATGAGGGGCATCAAGTTGATGCTTGTCGCAAGGTCACACAAGGCTTTGTTAAATAGATATACATCAATGGTGCAAGGAATGGTAAAGACTCCCAGGTTTTCTCTTTTTGGAGCCAAGTTGCTAGCCATGATTATGCTACAATGATGCGACACCTCCACCGTGCCTACATTATGTCACACCCTGAGTCTACACTATAGATGAGACATAATGCTTAGAGTCAGAAGTGACCCCAAGCTAACCCATAGTATGGCATATATTGAGTAATCATACGAATTTAAACTGAGCGGAAGCTAAACTAAATAAAGATAAAAGTTTTTTTAAAATTTAACTGAGAATATTGAAGTTCAAATATAAGTTTGAAATGACTGAACCAACTGAAATGCAGAAGTCTGACTCTATGTCTGAAAGCCTCTAATACTGATGAGTTGCTAGGACAAGCCCCCAGCTAACTCCAAAATACTGAAACTAAAAGTAAACTAACTTGAAAAATATCATGAAGTATGTCCTCGGATGATGAGGACTCACCATTGGCTATCGCTGGGATAGCGCTGGAATGAGCCAATCGTGCGACTGAATTTGAGAACCTGAACCTGCATCATAATAGGTGCAACACATAGAGTATGCATCAGTACTTTGAATGTACTGAGCATGAGGGATATGGAAGCCGGCTATATTTGTAAACATGCAAAAATACTGATATGTTGTTTAAACTGTAAGCTAAATTGTAGTACATAGGCCCAAACATAGACATGCATAAAATTTTAAAATGTACGAATAATCTGAAAAATATAATCAAAACTGTAAAACTGAACTGAGGGCCTAGTACACAACTTTCTGAGTCTAATTCTGTGGGAGAGTCTGTTAACTGACATAAACCACTTGAACTAAACATGAAGTCCGATGTATACACCCCATCGAGAGGACCCAATACTGTGATCACTAATTTTGAGGCCCAACCGAGGGGCTAAACAATCTACAATGACATGTAGTTCTAGGATTGTAGTGTATGTTGAACCCTAGTCCAAATCGGTGCTAAATACTATTCTCAAAACTAATTCTACAAGATCATAAAAACTGAGGTTCTAGAATACTGCGTCAAAACTTAATTGGTTTGAAATCACTATTTCCTGAAAAGTTATAGTAAACTAAAAGCTAGCTACATTCTGTTTGAAACTCAATACTAGAAATCTAGGTTAACTTTATGAAGAAACTAATTCGTGAGAAAATACTACAATTTAGGGCTAGACTCTTGATTTCTCAAAACCTTGTAAAATCTCATGCAAATCATTGAGAAACATGATATAATTCATTTAAACATGATAAAATCATATAATAAGCATGAGAATTAAATACTATAAATATCTTCATAAGAGGGTAAACACCCTAGTTTCTAAAATCATGAAAATCAATGTAAAAGTTTGAGGTTTTGGGCATAAGGGCGAACAAGACCCTTAATGAATACCCATATACATGGTAGAAAAAGATTCTTGGAGAGAATATGAAGTTTGAAGCTTAGAAGAAAGCCCTAGGTCTGTAGATTGGAGAAAAGTGTTCTTTTCTTTTCTTTCTAAAATTAAATCGGTTGGACTAAAAGGAAAATCCCTCAAGTCTGGCTAATATCCCTTAAAATTAAGCTTAAAATGACGAGGTATTGGGCTAAAAGAGGTGGGAAAAGACTAAAATATCCCTGGAATTAAATTTGGAAAAAATGGTAAAAATTCTCAGAACAGGTTCCATGGTTGAGAACCACGGTCTATGAATTGAACCATGAGCCATGGAGCCCTTTCGTGGTTTCATGGATTTTGGAAGTCTGCAGGTTAGAGTTCCGTGAGGGTGAACCACATCCCATGGACTGTTCCATGGTCTGTGGAACCCAACCATAGTTCTCATGCCTTCATGCTAACTCTCTGTCTGATTTCCATGGCCCGTGGACTATTCCACAGTCCGTGGATCCTGGTCGTGGTCTTTAGACCAAAATTCTTGGTCTCTGATTTGATTTCCATAAGGACCATCCATGGTCCGTGGACTGTTCCATGATCCGTGAAATATGTCTGTGGACCTTGACTGGCACTTAGACAGTTTCACACTTAGGATTTCTAGTCTGGTTCTAGGCTTAGAATTTATAAGGTGTTACACATCAACAACCTTTTTCTTTCTCAACAACTCTTTCATAAACTTTGCATACCCTAGCATTTGTAGCAATGCTTCAACCAAAGGGATGTTCATGGATAATTTGCTAAACAAATCAACAAACCTTTTGAACTGAGTGTCCTCTTTCTATTGATCAACCTTTGGGGATAAATAGGAGGACACATGAGAATTGTTAATGGAGCATTCACAACTTTGTCCCATTTTTCCTCCTCGATATCAATCATGAGTTAGTAATGAGGATCCTGCTTTTAGTTTTTTAACCTTGCCATCTCTTCATCTACGTTCCTACTCTCATTATCAGACAACCTAGGTGCTATAGGCTTCACTACACCTTTTATATTCTCATCTATCTTCTTCTCAATCACAATATTTTTGGGTTCATCAACCACACCATCTAGAATTCTTCAATTTCTAGTGACAATTACCATGCAATGGCCATCATTCTTTAGATTGGGGAGAGTGTCATTAAGGAGTGTACCTTTTTTCCTTGGGTTCATTTGATCTGACAAGTGGTTCATTTGGCTTTAAGGTGTTTAATGGAAGTCGAATGGGAACTCACAATCTGATTGAGGGTAGACACCTCACTTCTCAATTCCCAGACACCGATGTCTATGGATTCAACCATTTTCAACACTCGAGCAAGCATATCTTTAATTTTAGAGCTCATGGGATCACTAACACCCATTTAGATGGGAGTTGCATAAGCTTTTGGAGGAGGAACATACGAATTGTTAGTCCAGTGATTATATCTATCTCCCTCTCTATCATAATCTTTATCTCTCTATGTAGCATTCTGATCCCTTTCTCTCTCATGATCTCTCCAAGACACATATGTATCCTTGCTCCAACCTTGGTTCCGCTCCCATGGTCACTAAGAGCCTTGGTTGGCACCTTGGTAACCCAGGCGAGAACCCACCACTTGATTAGAAATATAATGAGCTTTCTCATCAAACAAAGAATATGTATCATCCTCGTCATGAGATCTAGCTCCTTGAGCCCCAATAGCATTCACACTCTTTATTCTGGCTCCCATCACATGCTCTACAAGCAACTCAATTTGTGTCATCATCTTTGCCATAGTTTCTTCCCTTTCTTCCTTGTTTTGCTTCATTTCCTTCAATATGATTGCAGAAGTAACACTTGTTGTCACTTTGGCTTCCCTAGTATGCCAAGAATGATTGGTTTTGGTCATTCTATCCAACAAGGCTTTAGCAAGTCCAAAAGTTTGATCCGTTAATGAACCACCTGCCAAGTTATTTGCCACGAACTTGTTTATAGAGTCCACAAAGCAATAGAAGTTTTAAAGAAAGACCCCATTGGGAAGACCATAGGTTGGGCATTGGACAATCTTCTTCTTAAACCTTATCCATGCCTCATGCAAGGCTTCACCCGATAATTTTCAAAAGTTGGTTATTTCATCTCTCAATTGAAGCATTCTAGCAGGAGGGAAGAATCAATCTAGGAAGGCTTCGGTAGTTCATTCCATGATATAATAGATCCTTTGGGAAGCTCCTCCAACATTGTGTTGATTCCCCTATTAGGGAGAATGGGAATAATCTCAACCTCTTGGATGATGTTAGTAATGTTGAATGGTTGGCAAATTTCAGTGAAGATTCTTATATAGCGATTGGCGTCTTCATGTGGAATACCATCGAAGAGACCTTTCATTTGCAATAGGTGTAGCATGGTTCTAGTAACATGAAAGATTGCATTTCCTACCATTGGAGGTAGGCGAATGGCACTAGCTATGCCACCATGACCCATTGGGTCATCATCATCTTCCATATGTCCATCCACACTACCATGCTCACTAGCGTGACTCATGTTTTCTCTTATCAAATAGCAAAAACAACAAACAAGGTAAAAATAAAATAATGCGCAACACTAATGTGATTTAATACTCAAAATAAGGAAATTAAAATCTTATCCCTGATAATGGCGCACTTTTTTATAACGTCCAAAGGCACGCTCTAATTAAGGAGGTGGAAATGATCATTTGCAAAATATTTACTCAACTTAGGAGTCGGGGTCAAATTCCATAGGTATTGGAATTAGATTAACTAAATTTCGTGTATCAAGTCACACTAAGAATACACATTGTCAAATATTGCAACAAAATAAATTAGGGGATGTGTATAATCAAGTGAATTATATCAAGAGTGAGCAAATGTAAGGTTAACACAATTGTTGACTATTAAAATTAGGAAAACTAGGGGTGTGTTTCCGATGGGGCAATTACTTGCAATTGGATTGACTATTTGGCTTAATCTTAATTATCGCGAGGATAGCCTTGGTTCTGGCTATGTCAATTATTTTTCAATCACTAAGCATATCTTTGGTTTTTCTAAAACCCCAAAGTCTACACAACTAATCAACCAAATAGCTTAAGTGGGTTAAGCTATTTCTAACTTAAACCTTAGATGGGATATCCTCAATTCTTACTATGAATCCTTGCCCAATTTTATCTTTCTTTCTCAAGCAAAACCAAAATTAGAGGTCTAAATCAATATTTGCAACCATCAATTATTTATTTAAACTCAAAGGATTCAATGGATCCATAGTTAACAATAAATTTTAAGCACAAATAATCAACAACCAATAATAATTTATACACCCATCATGCACACACTCCCAGATATGAATTTAGCTACTCATAATTAAAGGAAGAGATATTATACCAATTGAGTTAACTTCAATTCCTTCCATTAATATGAGATTCAATTTAAATCCAAGCTTCAATTTCAACAATGGAGTTTCCAATAAGCAAGAAGAAGAAGAGGCTCTAGTGTACTTTTTTATGTGTACTCTAATATAATCTCCAAATATGGAAAATTCTATGTAAAATATTCTATGCACAGATCTACAAAACGTCATTGGAAACCCCCAAAACATGTTAGGAAGTTCTAGACAAAATGCCCTTTGGCTGACTTGCGCTCTACTTGCACTGCACCTGTGGCCGCAGGTTTTCATCTGCGACAGCAGGTGCTCAAAATCCTTGCCAATATTTTATTCATCTCCTATGTGTCACCTGTATTTCGCAGGTGTGGACTTCCGGCATGCAAGCCTCACACGACCTTTAGTCAGGGAGCTTCATTTTTGTTCTTCTCTTTACTTGGCTTTCTTCCTTAACTTGTAGCTCGGACTTTTGCCTTCCTTTCTTGAATATTTGGGTTCAAATCTGCTTCCATCCTCAAATACTAAGAATTCTTGCATATAAGAGAATAAAGACATAAAATCATTCTAAATAGCATAAGATTGAGGCAATAATTTATGTTTAATAGCTAAATAAGTTGGTAGATTATTAATTTATCAGGGAGGCGTGATGGGTACCCGTAGCTTCAAAAGGGCGAAGGCATTGAAATCGAGTGTATCTTTGATGAACTTGCTGGAGGTCCGAGACTAATGAGGTCTCTAACTATAGCAATTAGAAACACTAATATCTTAACAACATATAAACAACTCAAGGCCGACAAGGCTAACACCATAACATATAGGTAATAATAAGGACGCCTAAGCCATACCCAACACTGACATATATTACATATCTTCAAGCCTCTATGATTAAACAAAATTCTCATAGCCTTTACAAGACTCCGACCTACCCATAAACTGTATATATACATAACCTAACTCAAAATATAAATTGGACCTCTGACTTTTCAACTCCAGAAAGTATGGAGCTTACCAAAATGGCTGAACTTTGAAACTCCTATTGAAGGGGTCTGTTTTGGTTTCTATCTAGACCTGAAGGCATGAATGCAACGCTCCCCCACCCCCCAGAAATGGGTATTCCAATATAAAAATAATATATTGGTATGTAAAAAATATATTAGTAAGCTGCAAGTAGTAAATCTGAACATGATATAATATGAAACTTATAAACTGTAATTGGTAAGACTCGTTAAGCTGTTATCTCCTTTATTCTTTTTAGAACACAAAACAAGCCTTAACTCACGTTGCAACTCACTCTTTTATAACATAGGTTGAATTAGAATATCGCTTCAGTGCACCCTATATATAACAACCTCAATATGGCAGTAGCTTCTCTGCGCATACTATGTATATAATGGCCTCAATATGATAGTAGCGCATTGGTGCAAAACTATATATATAATAGCATAAATATGGAAGTAAAACTCGGTGCACACTATGTACATAATAGCCTCAATATGGTAGTAGTTCCTTGACGCATACTAACACACGCAACCCACGCATAATAAGCATATTACTAAGATTGACCTTTAAAGCTACTCTTATTAGTTATGAAGTTTCCTTTAACTAACTTCTATAGGCTTGGATTACTAAATGTTGAGCTTAACTTACCAACCGAATATGAATAGGGATTTGACTTGCTAACCTTCTTTTTATACTTTTTAAATCTTGATTAGAGATCACAATATAAAGGGGAAATTAGACAAAAGAAAACTTACATTCCATGTGGAAAGATTAGATTTTTATAAAAAGGCGACTTGAATCACCATAACGTATCATTTAGTTTCTTATGACTTCTTTAGTTGCCAAAGCAGCTCTCTTACAACTAGGTCTGCGCACGAATCAATTCGGTTTGATTTCGGCCATCACCGAATTAAAATTTCAAATTTCAATTTGTTAAAATCTTCATCCTAACTCGATCCATTCTAGATCCAATTCGATTCATTTTTTATTATTTCGATTCGATTTTACGAATCAATTTATTCGATTTTGAAATTGCAACAAGCAACTAGTTTTGTTTCAATTTTAGAGCAAACATAATAAAAAGTAACAAAACATTTAAGTTAGACCTTAAATAATTAAAAATAACATTGCACTGGAAGTTTAAAGTGGCATTAAAATTCAGCCACAATAGTTCAAAACTCAAATGTACTGTTATTTACTTACCATTTATAAATTTCAATTTCTCGAATTGATGGGGTTGTAAACACACCCATATTCAAATTGAAAATTCATAATATTCTAAAATCAAATTCGTAAATCAATTCAAACTGTATAATCCAAATTGTTTTGAATCGATTCAAATATTAGAGTTGATCCGATTTGTGCACACCCCTACTTACAACACAATACTCAAAGTTTTTCTCCCAAAAATTTAGAGTTCTATTTCTAGATTCATATCGAAAAGGAATAAAGAAGCCTTAACATACCTCGTTTCTTCTAGAGATTACGCTTACCACGGCTTGGCCTTTCCTTTATTAGTTTAATCTACAAGTCAAGTGCCCAATGAAGCTAATATTAGCTCCTGAACATGATGCAACTTCACCAAAATAGTAGCTAAATATTTTTGGGCAGATTTACATATTGTTGTTAATTAAATGGTGTATCGCCACACCTTCCTCCCCATTTTAATACAATACCCACACACACACATACACACACCTACGGCCTCCAACTATACAAAACACAATAAACTTACCCTTTACAACTCTCCATACTGAAATACAATAGCAACACATTGAACTTACAGCTTCCAATCACCGTCCTGTGAGTTTTTAACAACAATTTCACCAATATTTCTCCACTCAAACTTCCATACAAAAAAATGACTACGGGCAGATTACTTATCACACTTGAAGGGATATCTTTGTTCTCTTTTCCTTGAAGTCTTGAAAAGCTTATGTATTTTCTACACATACACCAACAAGAGAAGAAGAAACGTCGTAATTGTTACACAATTTTGAGTGTCCAATCTTAAGGAAGGGGCGGCCATACTTCATCTACTTCTTACGGCATGATATGCTAGCTATATGTAGTATATTAATACCAAAATTATAAGTGGTTTAACTCACCTTAATCTTGAAAAAAAACTTGAACTTATTAGAACCCTAAAAGGGAAAGAGGGGATGTCAATAGAGGAGAGATTTCTTTGACTTTTCCCCCCCAAATTTTTGGCTATCAAAGTGTGCTGAAATTTCATCCAAATCAGATCCTTATATGGGGTCTTTTTGGCCAATTTATAGACTGGTTTTCGGCCAAAATGGGTCATAAAATTTGGATCAAAAGTTATCTTTGTTTGGACCTTAAATGATTTAAGTTTACTGCTGATTTTTGGGCTGCTTATGGGTCATACTTTGGTTAATAGTGGTGGTTGTTTGTGTGTTTAGTTTGGGCCAGACTTATTATCACTTTGTTGGGCCAACTTTGGGCTTCATTTAGGCTACCGTTAGGTCCAATAATCCATGGAGTTGCTGCTATAATTGGCCCTCATAACATAGTTCATTTAACGTAAGTAGGTGACACACCTACTCTTCACTTAGTAGCTTAAATAAGTCGAGCAAGCACCTCACTTCTTTTATTTTATTTTTCAAACCTTTATCCTTATACTTTAACTTAACACGTATATACATTTTGTCATTTAAACTCTAGGCCCAAGTACCACCTTACCCTCTTGAGCTTAAGTAACTTCATCGATGTTAACTTAGTCATATAGATGTTGAAAGGTATGGGGTGTTACATTTAGGTACTTTCTTTGTCGTGAAGGCACATGAATTGCATGCAACTAGTGACTTCATAGGCTACTCAGATTGTTGTATATGTGTACATCTAGTTTCTAGTAGAATCTGGTCATCATCTGCGGTTTGTTCTTCATGAAGTGATTGTTTGATAGCTCAAGCATTCATTAGTTTTGATTTTGAATTATGGGGTTAGCTTTGTATAGGTCACATGCTTGTAACCTCATAGACAGTATCAATCGTAGTCATTCTTGCTTTGTTACTAGTATTCTTTTTAGCTTAGTTTAGTTTCTTGAGAACAAGCAACAAGTTATATTGAGGGTGTTGATGTGCCGTGAAATTATGAATATTCTATGTCAATTATATAGATTTTGCATGTGCTTGATGAATCTTTTAGTATAGGATTCTTATGTTGTTTTGCTTTATGTAGATACTTTACATTGGGATACAAAAAAGGGCAAAAATGCTGAAGTGTAGAAAAGTACCCCCCACCTACGGGCAACAAAATTATAATGCGGTCCGTAAAAAAGATAGTTCTGTCGCAAAAAGAGACAGAAGAAGAGAACCTTGAAAACCCAGGATCTGCATTCTAATTTTGCGGGTCGTATTCCAATTTGTGATCAAAATTTCAGCTCATAAGATTTTTATTTTGTGGAGCACTGGGCCAAAATGCGAACCGCATACCTGTTTTGCAATTAGACACGAAGATCACATAATTGGACAGAAATCCAGATCTAACAATTAAGTGTTGTAAAATCAAACTTAAAGCATAACAACATGAAGTAAGAAAATAGACAAAAAATAAGGAAAATAAGAGAAGAAAATATTTCTTATTCTCTTCCAAGTATCAAGTGTTTCTCAAGCATTTCAAGTGTACATAATATGAATCATTATGTCTCTATTTATAGTGTTAATAGAGACATACAAAAGGTTGTCAATAATATGACATTAACCATTGATTCAACAGAGGGGGTTATTGAGATGGAAAGTTACAAGATTAATGGTGATAAATAGGGAGGTTATCTTCATAATGGGGCAAGTAATGAGAATAAATAGTGGGCGTTAATCACATTTGTGTAATGGACATTTAGTAAATATATTTTGCAACATTAAGTACCTACCTACTCAACGAACCCATGTTGATTTCATATAAGGTCATCAAACTTATAATATTATTACAGAAAAGTTATCAAAATAATTTTCTAAATATATAATTAAATAAATCAACTTTCATTAATTTTCCCAAAAAATCAATTGGCCTTTCCCCAAGGAGACAGGCTGGAAGTTACTTTTCTAGTTAAAACTAGATACAAAGAGCTCGTGCTTGCACCGGCTCAATATATGCTACTATTTTTATTTTAATTTATGTGATATAGATGAAATTTAGAGAGTCATCAATTAATTTTTTTGTACAGTTTTTAAATATTTTAACTTGTTAATTACTGCGATTTATAATAATTTTTAGATAATATATGTTACTCTCTTTGTCTCAATTTGTGGCAATGATGGAATTTGAAGAGTCAACCCAATTTTTTAATATAGTTTTTAGATATTTTAAGTTGTTAATTATTGTGATTTATAGTATTTTTTACATAATTTTTAAATAATATATATTACTCTCTCTACTCCAATTTATGTGTCATTGATAGAATTTGGAGAGTCAACTAAACTTTTTATATATCTTTCAAATATTTTATATTGTTATTTATTGTAATTTCTAGTACTTTTTACGTTATTTTCAAATAATATATGTTATTTCTATGTCCCAATTTATTTGGCACTAATAGAATTTCCAGAGTCAATCAAGTTTTTTATGTCTTTTAAATATTTTAAATTATTAATTATTGTGATTTATCTTTTTACTTAATTTTTAAATATATAATAAATTCTCTTATATTATAAGAGGGAGTTGAAGCAGCTGAAGCAGACACGTTATAAGACAAACAAATTAAAATGAAGAGATTAACGAAAATGATCAAAATGCCCTTGGATGCTGAAGGAGTCAAGTTGACCTCATGCCTGCTTCAGCTACTTCAAATAATATATGTTACTTCCTTTGTCCCAATTTATGTGGCACTGATAGAATTTTCAGTGTAAATTTTAAATTATTAATTATTTTGATTTATCATTTTACGTGACTTTTAAATATATAATAAATTAAAAAAATAAGACAAACATTTTAAAATAAAGAAATTAACGAAAAATAATCAAAAAGGAATTGAAACAGCTGAAGCAGGCACGTTGACATCGTACTTGCTTCTGCTGCTTCAACTCCCTCTTATAAGATAAGAGAAAGTTGCTTTCAGACTTAAAAAAGCCTTCACCCAAATAAACTAACCATGACTTGACCCAACCCAATCATTTAACTTTTTTTATAAAAGAAAATGTTAAATAATTTTGATAAAATTTGATCGAAATGTGTTTCCGATTACATAGATAAACTATGGCAGCATATATCCACTGCACAGACTCATTCTCAATCTCAGATTTATCTAGCCTGATTAAGGTGTACTTTTTCTTAATCTTACTAGGGACAGAAGAAATATTTAGAAGCACTAGCTATAAATTTTGTGCTGTGGACATATCAACGCAAAAATAAAAAAGTCTAACTAAATAGATAAATTGGAAAAAAAAAGTGAGACCATATAAATCGAACTTACTTAGTTTGATTTAGTTTATAGATTAAAAATTGATATAATTAGTTTGGTTTGATAAATGAAAAAGTCGAACCAACATGACTTATATATACCCATATTTGGTTTTCTTCATTCATCCCCCAGAAATAGAAAATAATTTTTTAAAGCAAATTAAGCATTTCTTAAAGAAAAGTAAATATCACCTCTATACACAATTTGAGTATTGAGTTAATCTTATTAACTTTTTAGAACTGTTCCAATTCATTTTGTTAAAGTCTGAAAATTATAGAAATCATTGAATTGGCACAAGAATACTACTAAATGATTTAATAATTTTTCCAAATAAAAATTATTTAAAAATCAATCACATCAATGGTGCGAGTTTCACTCAAAACTAAAAGCACAAAATCACTATAATTTTTCTTTTTTTACAAAAGACATAAATGCCAAATGATTAAAAAAATGGTTGATGTAATAATTTTCTCAATTAGTGTGAAATATCACTAAACCCACAACATATAAATTAGAATTTTATTGGTGTTAGGTGATTTAGATCTCATCTCTTCACGTCCGTTGCATTTTTCAAGGCCTTTATCTTTATTTAAAAATCGATAAACTTGAACTGTCCAAATTGGATGAATGTAATTCTCAAAAGCAGTGACAAAGCTACCTATTGGGGAGGGGGTTAATTGCATTTATTGAAAAAACTTCATAAATTGTAGGGAGTGGGGTTGGAGGGCGGGGTTGGGGGTGGGGATTGGGGTTAAAATATCAATTGTTTTTAAAATTTTTTTTTTTAAAAAAGAAAATCTTATATAAAAAAAAATTGTAAGTGGTGTGGATGCGGGTGGGGCGGCATGGGTTTGGGTACAAAGAAAAATTGTGGGAGTGGGGGGGTTGGGGTTGGGCTAAAAAAAATTAACTTTTTTTAAAAAAAAATTAACTTTTTTTAAAAAAAAATTGTAGGGGGTGGGGTTGGGGGTGGAGTAAAAAAAAAATAATGTTTTTTTTAAAAAATATTTTTTAAAAATTGTGGTGGTGGAGTGGGAGTTGGGGGTGGGGAATGGGATAAAAAATGTTTTTTTTTTAAAAAATAATTCTTTTATTCAAAAAATTATGGGGATAGGGTGGGGGTGGGGGTGGGGTGGTGGAATTGGAGGTTGGGATGAGTGGTTGTGAGAGTGGGAGAAGAAATACCACTCGTTTTCCTTACATTTATTAAGGAAGTCATTTTCCTTATTATCGAAAAACTTATTTTTCTAAAGAAAATATTTTTCAAAAATGTTAACCACACGAACATGAAAAAATAGAAAAATATTTTTCCTTCATATCGAACACACCCTTATTGAATTACATAGTAAATCTGATTGGTCAAATGCAAATATGATTAACTTTTTGAGAACTATTTTAATTCATGTTGGCATAGTTAATAAATTCTAGACACTTAATTATTTGACCTAGTAAAGAATTAGGCAGAATGATCTGGGAAGCCTCTATATTTGCCTTAGATTGTCAATTGAATTTTTTTACTCACGACTTCGCCAACTGAACACTTAAACTGACTCAAAATAAGTTTAAATTCTCTAACTATTGACAAAACTTATGTGGCATTAAAATGGTTGAGTTGGACAAATTGTGTAAGAATCACCCGTACTAAGAGCGTGGACTAATAATTTTTATTTAAAATAAAAACAAAATAAAAATAAAAATAAATAAAAAGAGAAGGCAAAATAGTAAAAGTAAAAGGAAAAAGACCCCTTCTTCTCCTCATTTCCTGAAGAAAAGAAAAGGGCACCTACCGCCTCTACCTCTGCTATGACCACCACGATCTCTGCCGATAGGTTCTTATCAAATTCTCATATTTCCCCATCTCTTCTCAGTAAAAACAAAACACAACCACTAAAAACTCATAATGAAACTAAGACACCCAAAACCCCTCTTCATCACCATTTTTCTTTATAAATTACATTTTCTCCATAAAAAGAAAAATACACATAAAAATATATTATTTTGAAAAGAAATTGTTGGATAATAATTTTATTTAAGATTTTCATCAAGTATGTGTAATAATACATTCCGTCATTACTAAAATTGCCGCGTCCAAGGGGCACGGGATACGGGAATGTTATTAAGATCTTTGAAATTAGTTTGTAAAAGACATAGTTAAATAAATTCGAAGTAATTTTTTTTTGGATGGACGGACGTTATCCTGCCATAGCGTGAATTATCCCGCTATAGCGATGCCGTGATAGCAGCATGCAGGCCGCTAAAGCGGCGTGATGAGAAACAATTCACCAAGTTTTTAATTACCCGTTTTTTCTCAATTATAAACTATAATGAGGCTTCATCCTAAAAAACCCTTAGGCTTGCCTCAAGGCTCTGGAGCAATAGAGAAGAAGGAATGCGCTTAGACGGAGTAAAATATAATATTTTTTCACAGATTTCACCATGGACATCACTAGAATGGAGGAAGGATTGCAAGTTTATTGTCACGACCCAACTACCGGGCCGTGCAGACACCTACTCTAATTCACCTAGACAGGAGAATCCTTACCACCCGATCCAACAGGCAATGCATAAAAAGAAGTAAACAATGAAATAAACCTATTTAATACATAAAAATATTTACAAGAATGCGAAAACCTTTAACGATTTTTAAAATCATCCCTCCCTAGAATCTAGTCTAAGCTGGTACAAGAGCTACTGTAAGATGATACAAAATGAAGAAGACCCAACTCCCACCATAGAAGCAAAAGTAGGAGTTGCTGGAGAATCACCGTCATCCTGAACCTGTGAAACATCACCAATCCTGCAAACATACTATACCCAAAAGGTATAGCAAGAGTAGAATCAGTACAAACACATTTAGTGGTAGGCATCATCGGTCGACCTGAATCCACTCCTACCATCATATAAGAAATCAAGGTAAATATATGAGTTAAATACTCCACCTCTTTTTCACATCCACCTTTATCAAAACCCGCTTCGGAAACAACCTTCCTATCCCTAGACTACCCAAGTCACCTTGTCACCTAGACTTCCCAAGTCACACCTGACACCTAGACTTTCCCAAGTAACCTTGACACCTAGACTTCCCAAGTCACCTTGTCATTACCCGACATCTATGCCCATACCCGGACTACCATTCCTTTACCCCAATCAACCACTATGACTCAACAACTCGGAGTAAATCACACTACTTAGTGACGTAGACTACAACTGTCGTACTGCCACCTACAAGTACAAATCGTCCCAATGACCCCTAGGTCCATACTCGACAAGTAACCACAGCCAATATTATAACTATGCCACAAGTCTTCCCTTTAGCTTATCAACCGCACGTAACAAGTCTAACCGACATTGATGATTCTCAGTGACAATAAACATATATCCCTTTTACATAACCCGAACCAGACAAGGATCCCTAGGACATTATCTATGCCAATAACATGCGTCTCCCGCCCACTGAAGGACCACCTTGTCACTTAAGAAAACTAACCCGGCCCTTCAAGGACCAACTAAACACCAAATAATAATACATCCCGGCCCTCTAAGGAACCCAACATATAAAGAACAATAAGTACACCCACACTGAGTAAAACAGGGCAACATATAATAACAACCAGTAGCACAACTCTAGACTCTAAGTCTGACTTTTTACTCATCAACTACAGAGAACAGGTTCAACAATCATTTAACAACAATAATAAACATGACATTTACCCTTTTTCATTACCCGGATCAATCAAGGATCCCTAGACCAACACCAAAGTGTTAACATGAAATACCCGGTCCACCCCAAGACCATTCAAACATTTAAGTGTAGCAACCCGACCTCTCAGGGACCAAAATAATCATTCACAGATTCAAAAATTAACCCGGTCTACTCATGGAACCATCGTCAGCATATACAGTCAAAGCAGGTAAGATCAAACCCGTACCAGGCGTGGTACTCGAGTCAACCGATATAGAACCTGTACCAGGCATGGTACCCGAGCCAACCGTTAGTAAACTTCTATCAGGCGTGCTACCCAAGCCAACCGTTAGTATTCTCATACCAGGAGTGGTACTCGAGCCAACCGTTAGTAAATCTGTACCAGGCGTGGTACCCGAGCCAACCAAATATCACACAGAAATCCACAGTCACAAACAATGAACAATCAACATTTGTAAACCAACAAGCAATAACACCTAGTTCAATTCACAAGACTGATAACAGGACCCTTAGATATTTCTAAATCATTCCCTAAGCATACAATTCGTACAATACTTAGACAAATGTACACAAACATATAATGCATACAAGAATTAATAACCATCACCTACCCTATTCCGGGTACAAAATGAACCGTTAAATTCCATTCAAAGACTAACCCAGAATCACCCCCTTAAACATGCCATTAGATACCCTTATTCCAGACCCTCCTCCTAGGACCGAGATACAACATGGGAAAACCTCCCCTAGCCTTGGAAACACAGCCATTACAATATTCTAGTTATACCAATTCATTTCTCGGAACTTCCGTTCCTTGCACATTAGTTAATTACTAACCCCGTCCGATTCCGTGATCCTTCCCGACATTCTAGTCCCTGTATTTCATTAGCAAAACCATACCAAAATAAGTATACACGCAGAATATCACAATGCATTATCACAAATCTATTATTTCCAGTTCAACCAAAACAACCCAACAATCTTCCTCCATACTTCGTGCCTGAAAGCCTAAACATGGATTCTCCTTTTTCATTCTACACAATAAATAGCAAATAAAAGCGGTCAAATCTACTCTGTGAAGAAAACCTAGCCTACCTTGATGCCGAGCAGCTGCCCCATTCCCTTTTTGGCTCCGTGAAGGCATTCCCTGACGATTTTGCAGGCCCAAATCTATGGTTTCGCGTCCTTTTAGCCGGATTCCCTCCTTCCCATGGATCCCAAGCTTTGGATCATCCAGCAGGGTTCTTGGAGTAACTCTCGTCTGTTTTGGGGTTGAATGGGAGAGAATCAAAATATTAAACTTGTTTTTGAGTTTTTTGACCCCGTCGCTCTGCTATAGTGATCCGCGCTCCACTATAGTGATACCGCCGTAGAGAAACCTATCGCTTTAGTGGTGCTGACCGGCGTTGACTTCCGCTATAGCGGTAATTTCTCTGCTATAGCAGAGGTTGCTATGGCAGTGTGTCAACTGTTGTAGCGGTTGACATGAAAATAAAAGTCATAAATCCTCTCAAAAGGGTCTATTTTACAACACCCTTAATTTCTTGATGTTCTGGAACAACCCCTTCACGTCAACCTCGATTTTGGAAGTTCTACTTACCCGAATTCGATTCTGAAAAGTCCCCCAGACTCCTTTATGTCTTAGAAAAATGGAAAACTAGCTCAGATCGAGACACTTTACTCAATTCTTACCCGAATTGCTCTAGATCATACCTCACTCTAAAATCGGCTGAGACTAGCCTAGCTCAAAATTTTTAACTCCCAAACCTGGAAGTTTTCTGACTCAAAAAATTGGCACAAAAAGTTTACCCGTAATGACAAACCCGGTCATTACAACAGATACTAATTTACCCATCATTCGTCCCCGAACAATCTCTAAGGCGGAAAGAGAAGAAGGAGCTCACCCCTCCCTTGAACCTTAACACTCTACCATGATAGTGTAAATATAACCTTACACAAACCACCGAAACATCCCAGTCCCTTGGTGTACCCATCTCAATCAAAATTAAACTCGCTCCCACTATATCAAGGAATTCCATTCTTCGAGCTGCACAAGGCTAACTAGATTACCCCTGCCCAAGTGCCTAAGAAATCTGGGGCCTCATCTAAACACCGGAGCAAAAAAAACTCAACTAACTAACAAAATAGTTCATGCCAAGGGGACTAGATCCCACCATGGCGTACCCTTTCCCATTATACCCAGAGTTCTGCTAACCCAAACTCAATTCTGGAAGCTTTCACGGGGTACTATGCCCCTCACACATCATAGTTTACCTTGCTGCTAATAACACTATGCCCCAAGACACCACGTATATCTAAACCACACAATAGCAAAATTACATTGGAACTCATACTATCTTGAGGTTTTTGTCATCTCTCGTCTTAGGGGGAATTCTACCCGAGCACTTACACCTAACCAATGCCATGGCGAGCACACCTCCACCACTCAATGAGCAGTAATACCGGTATTATCATAACTGGCCAGAGGGATAATAATGTTTAAGACTCCATTTAATATCCCCACTCCCTCAATTGACCCTACCACTAAGGATCATCAATAATAAACCAGCCAAATCTCCCTCATGACATAAGCTTATGAGCAATGTCCAACACTACTCAGTCAAGTACGGGTCATTTTGCCAAATTCTACGTAGGTGACTATTCCCACCAGTGGTAAATCAAAATTTCACCAATATCCAGGGCTATTATATTTACCATTTCCTCCTATTGCACATGGATGCTAAATTTCCAGCAAATTCCCTTAATGCATACCATATTAGTTTTATAGACGATCTCCTTATTTTTAAATTACCCCGGGAATGAATGAAAAATAAGGAAAAATAGGGTAAGGTTTTTGCCTCGCGCCCTCCCGCTATAGTGGTTGTCACTCTGCCATAGTTGTACAATCATAGCAGTAAAAATCCCACTATAGCGGGATCACCATAGATGTGCAGTTCCGCTATGGCAGCCCCGATGGTAGCACCCCAGAAATTCAAAATTTTCAGCAAGTGTATCCTTCCCACTTCCCGGTTATCATTGCCTATTCCCGTCAAGCCCGCCATGGTCTTAAACTACCTCCAAGACCATTCCTGGCAATTTACATATCAAAACTCAGCATCGAAAATCACCAATCACAAAAGATTACAATGGACAATTGTTCCCAATAATACCTCCCCGCAATTACACACGAATAACTCTGTTTGTTCCCATGGTTCTCAACCAAGTCTCGATTGTCCTGAAACTGGAGCTTTCCCACAGTCATTAAATCCTTTTTGTTCCCTTACCATCTATATCAATGATAAGTCTATACCCGAATGTAAATGCAAATCATTCCAATTGGGGCCTACCATAATTTATCACTAAAGCAAATCACAAACCTTTAAGTCAGAATAAATTTACTGACGTCACGATTATGAGTTATCACAAAAGAAAATTTTCCTTGCCAAAATTCTTGCTATCAAGCAATAATAGCCCCTTTTCCCCTGGTTTCCAACCAAGTCTCGACTATCCTGAAACCGAAGCTTCCCTACAGTCATAAATCCTTTTCCCTCACCATTTTAACCAATGATGAGTCCTTTTTCGAAAGTAATATGAAATTTTACTCCACCCACATAGCATTTTATCACAAACCAAATCATACCAATTCAATTTATAACGACCTTAATATCCACAATTTCACAGTAAGGCAACCAATCACATACCAATCAAGTGGTCATACAAGCACTGTAATACACAGACAATCCAACTTCAGGCTACAACGAATTTAGGTCACATAATTTACTCTCTATTCATCCCAGGGATGACCATTAGTCGATCATCCATGTCTTACCACAGTTCCCTCTATTAAGCAATAATAGCCCTTGTCCCTGGTATTTGGACTTGTTTGTCATTGTCTTCATTGATGATATCCTTGTTTATTCTTGAAATGAGAAGAAGTATACAAATCATCTGAGGGTCATTCTGTAGACTCTCACGTACCGCCAATTGTTTGCCAAGTTCAGTAAGTGTGAGTTCTGGTTGAAATCAATCACTTTCCTTGGTCATGTGGTGTCTAGTGATGGCATCCGAGTTGACTCCCAGAAGATTGAGGCAGTAAAGGACTGGTCTAGACCCACCTCTCCGACAGAAATCCGAAGTTTCTTGGGTTTGGCTGGTTATTACAGGAGGTTCAAAGAAGAATTTTCATCCATAACTGCCCCATTGACCAAGTTGATGCAGAAAAAGGTTAAGTTTCAGTGGTCAGATGAGTGTGAGAAGAGTTTCTTAGAACTGAAGACCAGGTTGAATACAACACCTGTCTTGACTCTACCAGAGGGTTCAGATGGCTATATGGTTTATTGTGATGCATCCAAGGTCATCCTGGGTTGTGTCTTGATGCAGCAGGGTAAGGCCATAGCTTATGCTTCCAGACAGCTTAAGGCCCATGAGAAGAACTACCCGACTCATGACCTCGAGCTTGCAGCGGTTATGTTTGCCTTAAAGATTTTGAGACACTATCTGTATGGTGTCCATGTTGATGTGTTCACAAATCACAAGAGCCTCCAGTACGTGTTCACCCAGAAGGAGTTGAATCTTCGTTAGAGGAGATGGCTTGAGTTCCTCAAAGATTATGATATGAATGTGCTCTACCATCAGGGTAAGACCAATGTAGTGGCTGATGCTCTCAGTAGACTATCTATGGGTAGCGTATCTTATGTTGAGAATGAGAAGAGAGAACTGGCCTGATACGTTCATCGGCTTGCTCGCTTAGGAGTTTGCCTTATGGACACGTCAGATGGTGGTGTGATAGTTCAGAATGGGTCATAATCTTCACTGGTATTGTAGGTTAAGGAGAAACAGGATAGTGATCCTATATTGCTTCAGCTAAAGGGTGAAATTCATCAGCAGAGAGTTGAGGTTTTCTCCCAAGGGTGAGATGGTGTACTTCGTTATCAGGGTCGCCTATGTGTTCCTAAGGTGGGTGAGTTGAGGCAGCAGATCCTTTCAGAAGCCCGTAATTCCAGATACTCCATTCATCCCAGTGCCACTAAGATGTACCATGATCTACAGGAAGTCTATTGGTGGAATGGCATGAAGAGGGACATTGCAGATTTTGTGGCTAAATGTCCCAACTGTCAGCAGGTTAAGGTAGAACATCAGAGACCATGAGGTGTGACTCAGGAGAATAGCATTCCTACTTGGAAGTGGGAAGTGGTCAACATGGACTTCATTACGGGTTTACCCCATACTCACAGACAACATGACTCCATTTGGGTGATAGTGGACATAGTCATTAAGTAAGCTCACCTTTTGGCAGTAAATACTATAGATTTAGCAGAGAATTATGCTAGTCTACATAAGAGAGATAGTCAGGTTGCATGGGTTTCCCTTGTCTATCATATCAGATAGAGGTCCTCAGTTTACATCTCATTTCTGGAGATTTTTCCAGAAAGGTCTTGGTACTCAGGTGAATCTCAGTACAGTATTTCATCCGCAGACGGATGGTCAGGCAGAGCGTACCATTCATACCTTAGAGGACATGTTGAGGGCTTGCATGATCAATTTCAAAGGCAGTTGGGATGATCACCTACCTCTTATAGAGTTTGCCTACAATAACAGTTATCACTCCAGTATTTAGATGGCCCCCTATGAGGCACTTTATGGCCGTAGATGTAGATCTCCGATTGGATGGTTTGAAGTAGGTGAAGCAGCCTTTATTGGGCCAGATTCGGTACATGAGGCTATGGAGAAAGTTTAGCTCATAATAGATAGGCTAAAAATAGCTCAGAGTCGTCAGAAGTCCTATGCATATGTTAGGAGAAGAGACTTAGAGTTTGAAGTTGACGATTGGGTTTTCCTGAATGTGTCACCCATGAAGGTTGTGATGAGATTTGGCAAGAAAGGGAAGCTCAGTACCAGGTATGTAGGTCCATACAAGATCCTGAAAAGGGTTGGTAAAGTGGCTTATGAGTTAGAGCTGCCAACAGAACTAGCAGCGGTTCATCCAGTCTTTCACATTTCTTTGTTGAAGAAGTGGGTGGGTGATCCAACATCGATAGTACCTTTAGAGAGTGTGGCAGTGAAGGATAGCCTCACCTATGAGGAGGTTCCAGTTGAGATTCTTGACCGTCAGGTTCGCAGGTTGAGAAATAAAGAAGTCTCTTCAGTGAAAGTTTTGTGGAGGAATCAGTCTGCAGAGGGAGCTACTTAGGAAGCAGAAGCAACCATGATGTCCAAGTACCCCCACCTCTTTCCCTCCGATCTAGTTTCAGCTTGAGGTAAATAGTTCCTCTCCAGTCTCTCAGTCTACTCATGTGAAATTCAGTCTCAACACCTTGTTCTATCAGTTACCCTTGCATTTCAGCATACCTTCAAGTTTATGGAACTCAGTTCAGTTAGATATCAGTTTCTAGTACTCGGTTGGTAGGGATTGCAGCTCTTTCCCTTCAAAGTCACCTTATTTAGTCTTCATTCAAAGATGAATGATCCCAAAGGGGAGATATTGTAACACCCCAGAACTTCCAAGCCCGAACTAATCTCAGAAAACTAGTAGAAAATAAAAATTTGAAGAAAAATTCAAGTTTCCAGGAATCACGTTTTAGACTACGGACCGTCGTTGGAAAGCATAGTCCGTCGTCCTATCCATAATCCCCAGTTCCAATATCCTAGCAGTTCTATCCTAGGGACCACGGTTCAGAGTACGGACCATAGTTCGGAACCACGGTCTATCTTCTCAACCCGTAGTCCCAAGTCCAGTAGACCCCCAGTTTTAGTCCCAGGAACCAGACCCACATAACAAACCATCATCCAGAAGCACGGTCCATCCTGTAGAGTCATAGTTCCCAGATCAGAGAACCCTCAATTCTAGCTTCAAAAACCACGAGTCAGAAAATGGCTGTACTTCAGAAGAACGGTCTGTCCTTTGACTCGTGGAATCCCCAGACTAGGTCAAGGACCCAGGAATCACGGGCCACATGATGAACCATCATCCCAGAGTAATGTTTGTCCTGTGGAGCAGTAGTTCCTGGAACCAAAGGACCCCCAAGACGCCTGTGAAGGACCACGACTAAGTTGACGGTCCGTCGTCCAGGAGTACGGTCCGTCAACCAAGTCGTGATCCCTGAATCGCGATTTTCTGCAGATTTCTTTTAACTTTCCCAGGGGGTATCCCAGACTTTTCCTTTCCCTTTTAAGGCCTAAGCTACGTCATTTTATGTCATCTAAGCCTAATTAAGTAGTCTAAAACTAACTAAAACACTCATTCTCCTAAAATCATCAGACTTAGACAAAAAATAATCAAAAAGAGGCATTAGTTTCTCTCAGGAACAAGCAAAGGTCATCATCCAGTTCAGCCCCAACATCCAAGGATTTCTCCATGGATTTCTTCACCAGGTATATGGGATTTCACTAGTGGGTTCCTTTTATCCATTAGGTCCCTAGATTCCAGTCAGTCTTCAGTTTTCTCGATGATTGTTCAGAGCTAGAGTTCCTAAATCTTAGGGATTTATTGTAATTCAATCCCTACAACTTTTGTGGTATTGATTACATGTCTCTTGGAGAATTAGTATAGTTTCATGAATAATGCTCAGAAATCCTAGCTTGTAGAAATCTCAGTATTTCCATGAATTTAGCTTGCTAGACAGAACAATTATATGCTTATGCTTCAGAAATTGAATGCCACATCTTTCATCCTATGTATGTTGCATTCTCAGTCATTTATCAGTATTTTGAGCTATCCTTTATTTCAGTATATTATTACTTACATTCAATGGGAGTAGACTTAGTACCGAGCGGATGAGGGGATGAAGGCTTAACTGTCAGCTTAGGCTAAGACCTTTAGAAGCAGTCCCCAAGTCCCAGAACTATGCCGCCACCATAGGTATCGAAGGGGTCAACTGTCAGACTAGGCTGTACCTCCTTGTCCCTTCAGGACATCAGTAGTGGATCCACGTCAAACTTGTTTGTACCCTTGGCAAGGTACGAACACCCTTCCATCCAGGGTTACATGTTGGCCCCATAGTTAGCTCGACTTGGGGTATGTCGATTAGTAGTGTCTCCCACAACCATATTCATATGAATTGACCTTGTATCCAGTGTTTATGTTTAGTATTCAGTTCACCATGTTATTTCATAATTTATACTTGGTCATTGCATTCAGTTCAGCTTTCAGTTATGTTGTAGTATATCTATTTTCATGTTCAGTTCTATATTGTCCAGCTTTGTACATATCATGCATGCTCAGTACATTCAAAGTACTGATGCATACTTTTGTTCTACATCATTTTATGATGTAGGTTCAGGCATTCAGCATCCAGACCACGCTTAGTTTGACTTCCGGTCCGTATTCAACAGTTCAGTTGGTGAGCCCTCAGTAGTTCGAGAGCGATAGACCTGCTTATATATTCCGCATTTATTTACAGTTTCAGATTTATTAGAGTTAGCTGGGGGCATGTCCCAGCAACTCCTATTCAGTTAGAAGGCTTTCAGAAATAGACTAGATTCAGCAGTCGTTAGTGTGGTTTCTAGTCAGCACTAGATATTTTTATACTTTATATAATTCAGGTTTTTGGTTCTTCCTGATTTTATATATTAAAACTGTTTTAGCTTCTGCACAGTGCATGTCTTAACCTGATTTTTTATAGATGTGCCATGTCATGGGTTATCTTGGGGTCACTTGTGACGCTAAGCACTATGTTGCATCCAGGGGGTAGCTTCGGGGCATGACATCCGATATCTATGCCCATACTCGGGCTACCATTCCTTTACCCCAATCAACCACTATGACTCAACAACTTGGAGTAAACCCCACTACTTAGTGACGTAGACCACAACTGTCGTACCGCCAACTACAAGTACAAATTGTCCCAATGACCCCTAGGGCCATACTCGACAAGTAACCACAGCCAATATTATAACTAGGCCACAAGTCTTCCCTTTAGCTTATCAACCTCACGTAACAAGTCTAACCGATATTGACGATTCTCAGTGACAGTAAACATATATCCCTTTTACATAAGCCAAACCAAACTAGGATCCCTAGGACATTATCTATGCCAATAACATGCGACCCCGACCCACAGAAGGACCACCTTGTCACTTAAGCACACTAACCCGGCCCTTCAAAGACCAACTAAATGCCAAATAATAATACATACCGGCCCTCTCAGGAACCCAACATATAAAGAACAATAAGTACACCCGCACAGAGTAAAATAGTGCAACATATAATAATATCCAGTAGCACAACTCTAGACTCTAAGTCTGCCTTTTTACTTATCAACTATAGAGAACAGGTTCAACAATCATTTAACAACAATAATAAACATGACATTTACCCTTTTTCATTACCCATATCAATCAAGGATCCCTAGACCAACACCTAAGTGTTAACATGAAATACTCGATCCACCCCAGGACCATTCCAACATTTAAGTGTAGCAACCCGGCCTCTCAGGGACCAAAATAATCATTCACAGATTCAACAATTAACCCGGTCCACTCATGAAACCATCTTCACTATATATAGTCAAAGCAAGTAAGATCAAACCCGTACCAGGCGTGGTACCCAAGCCAACCAATATAGAACCTGTACTAGGCGTGGTACCCGAGCAACCATTAGTAAACCTATACCAGGTGTGGTACCCGAGCCAACCGTTAGTATTTTCGTACCAGGTGTGGTACCCAAGCCAACCGTTAGTATACCCGTACCAAGTGTGGTACCCGAGCTAACTATTAGTAAATCTTTACCAGGCGTGGTACCCGAGCCAATCGAATGTCACACAGAAACCCACAATCATAAATAATGAACAATCAACACTTGTAAACCAACAAGCAATAACACCTAGTTCAATTCACAAGACTTATAACAGGACCCTTAGACATTTCTAAATCATTCCTTAAGCATACAACTCGTACAATGCTTAGACAAATGTACACAAACATACAATGCATACAGTAATTAATAACCATCACCTACCCTATTCCGGGTACACAATGAACCATTAAATTCCATTTGGAGACTAACCCTGAATCACCCCCTTAAACATGCCATTAGATACCCTTATTCCAGACCCTCCTACTAGGACCGAGATACAACATGGAAAAACCTCCCCTACCCTTGGAAACACAACCATTACAATATTCTAGTTATACCAATTCATTTCCCGGAACTTCCGTTCCTGTCACGACCACATTTCTCAAGTCATGATGGCACCTACAACCTCCCAGTAGGTGAACCAGTTCCCGTAGCCCGGAACAGCTAGTAATGGGCTACTACCTAACCAATACGCTTAACAAGCTGAGATAAGCAAAAGCAGAATGTAAAGATAAGACAACGCGGAAACAATTTACCCGAATATACATCATGAAACTACACCAACCCTAAGACTTGGTATCGATAGTACAGAAGCTTCTAATAGAATACAAGTGCTAGAAGTAACAAAATACAACATAAATTGCCTCCGAAAGTACAAAGAGTAACAGTACAAAAGATGAGATGTAGACAAGCCCCGACCATCAGGCGCTCACCCTAGTCTCGAAGATCCAAGAGCTGCACGAGTCTCCAATGTGTTCAACAACAAAAGCTCAGCTAATATCTGCACCAAAAACAGTGCAGAAGTATGGTATGAGCACCAAAACAATGGGTACTCAGTAGGTATCATCGGCCGACTGAGCGCATATAAGATATAAAAGCAGTAAGTAACAGATAGCAAGAAAGCAGTCACTGAAGCCATAAGCAAGGCACAAGGATCTAGCACAGATCATCCATAACCAATAGCTTCAAGTAACACATGCTAGCACAGAGATACAATTACATAGAATCACAGGTGAAGGAAGGGAGAACACACCTGGAGTCCTTGCACAATAATATAAGTAAGTAGAGAGAGAGTTGAGAAAATGGCGGTATACCGGTATCCTCAAGTGGAAGAAAAAGACGGAGAGTAGTCTAACATACTCAAAATGGAATCAACCAGTATAAGGAAATCATAACACCAATCCAATCATATGATAGCATAACCAGGGAATCACCTCACAAGTACAACCCTAGGATGAAATAACTACGCCACAATAACCGAGAGATACCACTCAGCTTCCCACAAGAATAGAACCAGAGTCTCGCACTCTTCTCAGAAGGCCACACAAAAGTGCCTCAATAATATAGGACTCCAAAGCCCTCTCAATAATAAAAAATCCCACAACCAAAGCCTCAACAGGCTAGCCATCACTAATCTTTCAAGAACCGGGTGCCAAGACAAGCTCTAAATAAAGACATGAGTAAATATAGTCTACTTACAGTCCCAACGGCCGCCCATACAACCGAGGAACACAATCAAGTGAAAGCAAACCCTCCGGCATCCCATACTACCAGAGCGTACACTGAACACACAGCAAACAAGGGTGGAATCCAATGCATGATATGATATGATATGAAATAGAACCTCTGTATGTACCTCCTCCGGTGCCAATCGGGCCCAGCAGGCAGGTTTCATAGAAGGACTCAGCCTGTATACCTCTACTCCACCGTATACCTTTCCCTCCAGCGCATGCAGCCCGAAGCCCCAGGCCCGGATCGACAAGGTCCATGGAGGTCCCCGACCCCATACTAAAACTCAGTATCAAGATATGTCATCCGGAAGAAAGTCCGGGATCAAGATAGAGACCCAGTCTCAAGTATGCATGCCCAGACCCCGTCCAGAACTAAAGTAGTAGAAAATGCCTCAAAAACCCCTCCAAGGGTGCCCGGGCGTAACCGGGTCTAAAACTGTAGTAAATCAAGTCTAGTGCTCTGCCCCGCAGAGACTAGTATCAGTAACAAAATCAAGTCTGGTGCTCTGCCCTGCAGAGACTAGTACCAGTAATAAAATCAGTGCGAAAACATCCAAAAATCCCCTTTTCTATCAGCAACAGTACCAAAAACGAGCCCCCAGGGCCATGCAAATTTAGGAAAACTGTCAGTAGTGGCTCACAGCCAAAACTGTAGTAAACCATGCAGGGGAAAACCTTTTTCATGGATGCTATGCTCGCACACAAATATAAAAGTAGCCCAACAGCTTACAACAATTCCTATCAGCCCTGCATAGGCCCAATAGCTACTCAGCAGATATAACCAGCCTAAAACGATAATCTCTATGTCCGGGACTCGCGGACATTCCCAAATAGCCCACAATCTATGTTCTAGAGTCAATATAAGGCCACACAGGACCACAAAGGTAATATACATTACTACGCGAATACTACAAACAACATATGAAATAGACGGACGAAAGGCGGACAAGGTCTAGGGTACCAACCTATAACAACCCATCCAAGGATGCTAATTAATGTAGTTATAGCCTATATACGCAGAGTCTAGATAGGGGAAAACCATAACCTACCTGTCATCCGATGACTAGCTGCGGGAACGGCATCGTCCAGACTCGAACAGCTCCAGGAAGCTCTGAATCACACAAAACAATTACTTTCAACTGAAGTCCCAGAGGCGTCTCTATGAAGCCTGACCAACCAAGGTAATGGAACAATTGCTAGAATCGACAAGGCTGCAAGAACGAGCCATAGCCAATTGATAAGGTGTTAATGTCACACTCGCGACCAGCAACCTCCAAAGAATAAAAATGATGCCAATAACAATAACAAATGGCAGCTAAATCCAACAACAATATGTTAACCACATCCCCAAGGAGCGACGAGCTCCCGAGGCACTATTTCAAGGCGTACTTCATGTCATTCAATCCAATAACCATCGTTCGTGATTCCAATAAGAATCACACCAACTCCCAGTACCTCCAACACCTTAACACCATCAACATACAACTATAACAACCCAATTTAATATGACAAAGGGGCTGCCCAGAGCCACAGATCCAAAATACCACTTCGTGGCTCAGAAATCCATAAAACAATACTAGAACATATAATAACGAAGGAGAGTCATAAGAGGAAGGTTACCTCGACAAAAAGCTTTGAAATACCAAGCTAAACATGCTGTTATAAGGACCCACCACGAGCTGTAACAATATACGGCCAGAAAACACGACAAACATGTCGATAACGATAAGTTCTCCTCGGAATTGATTCTAAAGCTCAAATTAAGAATGAGTCAAGGATTTAGAACTCTTACCTTCTGATAATCAAATGATAATAGCATAAAAATATCAGTTCCATGAACTGCCTCCTTGCAGTAGCAACAAACGGAGCCAAAACGACGAGAAAACTGTACCACGATGATGAGCTCGCGACGTAGAGCAACTTCCGTTAAACTTCCGAATTGAAAGGATCAAGGTCGATGGATTATTTCTAAGGTTTGTATCTGTTTTTCTATGGTTTTGGTCTGTTTTTATGGGTTTAAAACGAAGGAGAAGCTGATTTATAAAGGCAAACTGACTTAGGATGTGGGCCCCGCTTTGACGTGTCTGCTTGCGCAGTCTTACGAAAATATGAATATCTCTCTATTCTGAAGTCGTATGGACAAACGGTTTAGTGCGTTGGAAACTAGACTCGTAGACCTTCGATTTGGTATATTGGAGGCCCACTAACTTATTATAGATAGTGAGAAACACCCCAAGATATTTAACCCAAATTTGAAGAGAATTCCTTAAAGGAATTTACAATAACTTTTTCCGACTTTTGTTTCGCAACTTGCTTGACTTCAAAACTTATCATACGACCATTTTGCGATTATAATACCTCATAACACATCCTTCTTAGTATATTAGACACTATTAGTCTTACTCCAAAGGCACGGGTTACTTTAAATCTTCCAAATGGGCGAGGTGTTACACGAGGCATTTCTTTAACTCGACCTTTCGAGTAAGGGATTCCTTTGACCAAGAACCTTGGTTTAATTCTTTGATATTACCAAGAATGTTGATGGAAGTCAACGATTTCCAAAGTTGAAGCTCTAAAATGAGGAACGGCCATAAAGACCAAACAAACAGCCCGGGTACCGAACTGCCGGTCCCGGCAAGCCATAAAGGACTTGGGCCGCTACAAGTAAGGTCTAATGGTACAAGAAAGGCGAAAACGTGTAAATGACCGAAAGGGTCATTACATCATCCACTACTAATAAGACTTTCGTCCCCGAAAGTCAGGAAGAAAGAAAATATCAGAGATTTAAGAATAGCGGATACAACGCCCATTCTACTCTCTCGGACAACCCGGGTAGCCTCCACGACCAGGCGACACCCAACAGAACAGAAACAAGCCTTAGTTTCTTACTAGCCAAGCTAGATTTTAACCTGCAAAGATCTGCCAACCCAAACTGAACCTCGAGAATCTTAACTGAAAAGCACCTACACAACACCAAAACCAGAGCACCAAGGCTGTTAACACACAGAACTCGAATCCTCAAAACCATACCAAGTGAATCCTTTAGCACCATAAACCAGAAGCTGCATAAGAATCGAACACCAGAACCACCCTCGAAATATCAACAAACACATCAGAGATCCATAGTTCCTGCTTATACTTTACCACGAATGAAGTCACCCATTTTATTCAAATGCGTTTTAAGCCAATATATAGGCTACTAGCCTTTGCCATCCAAGATAACAACCCGTAGCATATTATTGAAACTAAAGTTACCTTCCTTGACTGACCACCAACCAACGAACGAACATTTTTTCTAACATCAAATTCGCTAGCTGAACCGTGCCAGGTCTGAATCAGCTGAAAGTGAATGAACCAGGGCAACCTGCCCAAAAGAACCAAACCAAAACCACGATCCTGCAAGAAGTGTGGTAAGCCTACCACGAAGTTTGTAACCATGAGCCAAGCTCCCAACTCTAGAAAACACTGCTACTACTCCAAACACTCGAACACCATTTGAATGTGAAATCTCCTTATGAATCTCACCTCAGAAAGAAGTCCACCATGCCACGAATATCACATCCAAAACCCTGAAGGCAATGGAAAAAGGTGCCTGGGGTTCAAAGTTACCATCTAGCCATAGAAATTTTTGCATATACTTTCAACTCATTCCTTTGGCTCGAATCAACCGTTCTACTGGTTCTGCAAACACCAACCACTTCAAAGCATATATCATAACAAACTTCTAGGACATACTGGCCGAGTCTAACCAATACTGGAACCCCACATAAACAACAACTCCAGAGGAATCAATTAAACAAGCTTTCAAATCCTGGGAGAATGAATGGCTCTTACCAGTGTCTACATATCATCAGAACTCAAAATAGCCTCGCTAGTCTCAACCCACACAAGCTGACAACATAAAGCATACACCACTGCTGAAGCTCAAACTTACACCGCTGAGTCTGTCCAACCATGGAAGAAAAACCTCGTACTAACTAGAACACTGCTGAAATCTAGAATATCTCGCCTCTTGTAGAGTTTAGCCAAGGACTAGGCGTCCAAGGCCAATAGCCACATCCACAACTGAAGTAAAGAAGCTAAGTTGCCCGCACCCACTGCCTCCCGGCACTAGGATGCTGCAACCAAATAGAAACTGCCACAAACCATCCGATGTAACCTGCCAAGCTATGATTCTGAACCCCAACTTTCAAAACTAACAACTAAAACTTGGTCGAACCAGGATACTGCCAATGAACCCGTAAGAACCCAAGCCAACTAGGCCTGAATATGCAAATTGCCAACACCGCAGTTGCTACTGAAAAAACCAATCGATGGAAAACTCACAACAATGTGTAGACGGCTGAATCGAATCACCGACACACAATCCCAAAGCAAACCTTCATCGCCACCTCAGGCAACTACGAGGACATATAAACACAAACAAAGCGTCATTTCCCTTCTTTTTCAACTAAACAAAAATGCTTCCTTAGCACATACTAAACCTTACAAATCCTTTCTCGAATAAGAACCTGAAGCCATTACCTTACTACTCATAGCTACATGTCAAATTCAATAAGGTAGGAAAAGAGTGGGCCAGATGCCCAACTCACCAGAAATGCCTACAAATACAAGCCTTACCATGAGGTTATGATCAACACATAGTCAGAAGTGCTTAAAGTCAAGACCCAATCACGATGCCAACGTCCAGAGCTCAGCGAATGAACTACGATCAAGATTCGTTCCAACTGGAGCTAGGGATACAATAAAACACCCAACGGACCAGGAAGTGGAGGAGACTATGGGAACAACCCATATACCTGCCAACCTCCTCAACTAATCAACAAAGAGGGTCGACTCTAGACACTCGGGAGACCAAACCAATCAATGCACACTAGCATAACCAATATCTCCCAACTGAGGCAAAATCTCAACTCCGGCCCAACTACCGGTAATACACCAAACCATCACACGGATCTCTAGCCACGCTAGATAACGGCCTAGGCAACAACCATCTAGGACCGCTAAACAAAGAAAACCCAACCAAAAGTCCAGAATCACAATGAAACAGGGGTAACCCAACTAGAAACAGAATAACAAGAACTACCCACGAGCTACAACTCCGGGAAAACACCTCTTAAGGCTAACTTACCCCCATCCACTACTAAAGAATAAACTACCAATAAAATAACATATCGGTACTACAATTCGAGTAGCCAAACAACTTAAACAAATAGCAGGTAGGCATATAAGAAAATAAATGACAGAAGGGATAGAATCGCAACGCGAGCAGGACTATCACAAGTCGAAGGTAGCAAAAGCCTAACCTGGAGCAAAGATATCAGGAACCTCTACCTCTGTCCCACCAAGAGGAGTATCAAGCTGATGGGATATAACTCTGGACCGAGTAGTCGAAACTAAAGGCCTAACCGGCCCTCGCCGGAGACAATATCTATAAAGGTAACTAATCTCTCCACAATGATAACAACCAGGCTGTCTGGGATACACAATCCTGGGGCAATTCCTAGCAAAGTGCCCATGCTCACCACACCAAAAACAGCCTATACCAGATGAAATCCGACGGGAAAATCTCTCCTCATACTCCAATATCGACCGACAACCCTGCTGAAGATCTAGAAGCTCAACTATAACTGAAGCACCACTCACAGAACCAGGTACTGAAACACTCACCGGAGGACTCAAAGTCCTAGCCACGATGTCTTGAAGCGCTGAGGTTGCTATAAATCTAGTTGGAGGTTGGGCTGACCCCACACTCCCTATCTAGTTGAGTAAACCCTCACTCTGGAGTCCTGACACTGAGGGAAGCATTGAACCAACAGGCACAGAAGCCTTGGCACTAACCGCTATCGCACTCGTATGAGGCATCTCAGAATGAATGAACAACCAAAGTTTAGAAGTCAATAGAGCCAGGAACACACGAGGAGGAGCCAAGAAGAAGAAAAGTTTCCTAACAATGCCTTGTAGCCTCCCGCAGATAGGATACGGACGTCATCGTACCGATCCACGAAACTCTACCTAGACACTTGCTTCTGTACCGTGACACCGGTGAACCTAGAGCTCTGATACCAAGCCGTCACGACCCGATTTCTCAAGTCATGGTGGCACCTACAACCTCCCAGTAGGTGAACCAGTTCCCGTAGCCCGAAACAGCTAGTAATGGGCTACTACCTAACCAATACGCTCAACAAGCTGAGATAAGCAGAAGCGGAATGTAAAGATAAGACAACGCGGAAGCAATTTACCCGAATATACATCATGAAACTACACCAACCCCAAGACTTGGTATCGACTGTACAGAGGCTTCTAATAGAATACAAGTGCTAGAAGTAACAAAATACAACATAAATTGCCTCCGAAAGTACAAAGAGTAACAGTACAAAAGATGAGATGTAGACAAGCCCCGACCATCAGGCGCTCACCCTAGTCTCGAAGATCCAAGAGCTGCACGAGTCTCCAATGCGTTCAACAACAAAAGCTCAGCTAATATCTGCACCAAAAATAGTGCAAAAATATGGTATGAGCACCAAAACAATGGGTACTCAGTAGGTATCATCGTCCGACTGAGCGCATATAAGATATAAAAGCAGTAAGTAACAGATAGCAAGAAAGCAGTCACTGAAGCCATAAGCAAGGCACAAGGAGCTAGCACAGATCATCCATAACCAAGAGCTTCAAGTAACACATGCTAGACAGAGATACAATTACATAGAATCACAGGTGAAGGAAGGGAGAACACACCTGGAGTCCTTGCACAATAATATAAGTAAGTAGAGAGAGAGTTGAGAAAATAGCGGTATACCGGTAACCTTAAGTGAAAGGAAAAGACGGAGAGTAGTCTAACATACTCAAAATGGAATCAACCAGTATAAGGAAATCATAACACCAATCCAATCATATGATATCATAACCAGGGAATCACCTCACAAGTACAACCCTAGGATGAAATAACTAGGCCACAATAACCGAGAGATACCACTCAGCTTCCCACAAGAATAGAACCAAAGTCTCACACTCTGCTCAGAAGGCCACACAAAAGTGCCTCAATAAGATAGGACTCCAAATCCCTCTCAATAATTAAAAATCCCACAACCAAAGCCTCAACATGCTAGCCATCACTAATCTTTCA
>QJPP01007024.1:0-42134 GCA_003996215.1 Jaltomata sinuosa | reverse complement strand
CAGTCTATTAGAAAACCGAGGCCTAAACTCACCTTGGGATGGCGTAAACTGGCCCATAGATCTGGCCCTCTTCGACTGCCCTCTTTTCGACTCTTGTGTCCTTCTCCTTTGCCTTTGATCCTCCATCTTTTGTGCAAAAGCTTGTATCCTTGCTATATCCATATCTTTGTTCAAAGCAGCAATAGTACAATCCCTAACCAGATATGAATCCAATCTATCCACGTAACGCTGAACTCTATCCTCCATAGTAGCTACTACATTAGGAGCATACCTGGCCAAAGAATTAAACTTGAGACTATACTCTCTCACGCTCATATTCCCTTGGTGAAGATTTAAGAACTGAGTTGCACGGGCCTCCCGAATCTCTAATGGCAGATAATGGTCAAGGAATGCCTTTTTAAACTCTTTCCATTTAGCTGAAGGTGTATTTATACCCCTAGATTGTTTCCAAGCTTCGTACCACAATATAGCCACACCTTTTAATCTATATGTTACCAACTCAACTGCTTCCTTACCAGATACATGCATAATATCTAAGGTCCTTTGGATTTGATCAATAAAGTCTTGCGGATCTTCATTAGGATCTGACCCGGTAAATGATGGAGGGTCCAAATTAAGGAAATCACGTATCCGCACACTAGCTTCCCTATGTGCACCACTAGTACCTGCAATTGGACCTGCTTGCCCTTGTCCTTGACCAGCAAGTATACGAGTCAACAATTGGACTGCATTCTTTAAATCTTGGTCAGTAGCATTAACCGGTGGTTCTTGGGGTGCTGCTGCCCTCCTTAGCTCTTCTGGAGATGGAGGAGTGGATGAAGTCCGTGATGAAGACAATTGAGCCTCACTTTGATTAGCTCGTCTAGGTGGTGATTTGTTGGTCCCTTCTCCAGTAGCCACATCTACTTGCTTACCAGTACTCTTACTTTTCCTAGTAACCGGCATTTTTTCTATAATGAAAACAATTTAAAGGTTAGATACGATAAACCTATAATATTGGCTCTATTGCACGATCTAAGAGATGAAGAAAAAGAGACAACTCCTAAATGTTCCGTAGCCTCCTGTTTATAGATGTGGTGGACAACACACCCATAAGCAAGACTCTACATAGACACGGCTTTGTAGACTCCCTAGGATGACCTGCTCTGATACCACTATTGTCACGCCTCAAATTACATTAAGACGGACAGGCACTCGATGCCCTAAAGGCCCGAGAGAACCCACTTATAACTTGTGATTCATCATGCATATAACTATGACAATTAAGAAGCTTTGACTATAGATAAGCTGCCTGAATAACAAGACCAACATAGATAGGCCCAAAACTTATGTACACGATCTGGCCATTGAGGCCACAACTGTTAAGAGCAAAGACATAACAAAGTTTTACTTTAACATTGGTCTACAAAGCCTCTACAAGATAGACAAACTTAGTTTAGGTCGGGACAGGGCCCCGCCTTACCCTTAACTATACAATACCCAAAATATATACCAAAGACTCGGTAAAGCCCCGAATCAACCGAGAGCTCACCAACAGCAGCCGAGTGTCCTGTGCTCCTACTGGGGAGGTCTACTAGCCAGAGTACATGTGCCTGTGGCATGAAATGCAGCATCCCCATGAGGGACGTCAGTACGAGAGAATGTACTGAATATGTAAGGCATAAAGTAAACCATATGTAAACAAGAGCTCAAATAGAATCAGGTATCAGTGCATAAACATGTAAATAAGAACAGAAGATCACATTTGCTTACACTTGTGAAATCATGTATATTACGTTCTTTGGTTACTCTTCTTTGGTTTATGATCATTGTAAGGCATGTAATACACGTGACCAACTGATCAGTGGTAGAAGAGGAGTCCCATGCTAGGCAATTTAACCCCTGGGATGCTGCCCTCATAAATATACAAATTGGGATCGACCCATGCTAGGCTTTCGCCCCTAGGCTGCCACCCATAAGTACACAAATAGGGATCGACCCATGCTAGGCTTTCACCCCTGGGCTGCCACCCACACATATACATATTACCTCATTTAGTTTCTTTAATCTTTGAGATTGTTACTTTGGTGGTTGTAACCTTTATTGAGCTCAAAACTATGGACCAGTAGTAGAAGACATGTGAACATGCACTTAAGGCAGTAACAATGATATAAGGAGCAAACGTAACATTGACGTACTGTTTAGGAGCTTATATGATACAATGAACCTCATTTGGCTTAGAGAATAACTCACAAATCTTGTTGTTGAAAGTACCTTTACTAGGAAACTCACTTCGTTGGTAACAACACAAATATAAGAGTTCATGCCAAGGAATATGAAACTGAGAAACCTTACATACCTTGTTGTGTAACTCGGATATTACAACGAATTAAGCTTCCCCCTTTCAGATTATTTATCTACAATGAAATACGTGGCAAAACTAGTATTAGTAGCTAGTTAACTAATTTGGGCTACTTGATCCCACTAATTCAGTAACTAGGCAGTAAGCTCGTAATTGATCAAACCAAGAGTGTTCCTTTCACCTCTTCTCTTCTAAACATATCTACATACTGTACGACCTTCTCATAAGGTCCCTTGAAACTCTTCTGACTTCACAACATATACCAAACAACATACAAAGGTGTGCAGGCAGCAAGTTAACATAACACCCAATTAAGTGGTGTATTACCACACCCTCCTTCCATACTTTAATACAACTTCACACACCCTTTTACAAGTTCAACCAAGCTGTCCCAAATATATACACATAAAACCGCTCATAAAACAATCCCAAACATCCTTGAACATAATAAGAAAGTATTTTCACTCAAGGATTCCAATCACTACCCCATGGTTCTTGACACAAACACATACAGAATTCTCCATCAAACTTGCATATAAAAAGGGGTAAAAATGGGCAGTAACTTTACCTTAAATTCTAAAAATCTGTCCTCCTAACTTGTACTTCTTCAAGAGCTTGAACTCCCCTTCAACTTAGCTTGAAAAGAGGGAGAATACTTAAGAACCCTAATGGTATTTTATGGCTGCTATGTGAAGCTAAGAGAGAGAGAAAGAAAGAACTTCTAAAATCTATTTTTTTTCAAGTTAAAATGAGTGAAATGAGCTAGTCTTAACCCCTTTAAAGGGGGGCTGCTTTGGCCGACTTTCTTTGCTCATTTTGAGCCACAAAATTTCAAGAAGGTGATACACCTACTTGGCCATTTTACATGGGCTTTGTTGGACTTAACCTTATTGGGCCTTGGCTGCCAATTCCCTTTCTTTCACTTCTTTGGGCCAGAATTTATTCAAGTGGGTGATGGGTGTACTTGGCCCTCTAAGCTAGTCAAAATAGTCTTAGTAGGTGATGCACCTACCTAGTTCTTTAGGCTGGTCAATAAGTCAAAGTAGGTGATGCACCTACTTGTCACCTACTAGCTTAGTTAAGTCAAGCAAGCAGCTCACTTATTTTATTCTATTTTCTAATTTCTAATCCCTTTTGCTTTAACTTAACACTTCACCCTAAATATTTACTCAAATACAACCTTACCATCTCGAGTTTAAATACTTTTGTCGAGGTTAACTTGGCCGTTTACGTGCTGAACTGAATGGGGCATTACATCACCTTCCAATACACATTAAACTATCACTGCTCATATAAGAAACTCGATCTCTCACCTATACGACAAGGCTATATCAAGTGATATATGAATAGGACTAGTATATGCAGAATACGGGATGTTACATCCTCCCCTTCTTAGGAACATTCGTCCTCGAATGATATTAAAGTTAACCCAGTTTGGGCTCAAGCCTAAGTTAAGTACCACTATAAGACAGATAATATATATAGACTTATACTTACTCGTTAATGCCTCAACTCGACACTTCCACCTTTCTCATCGGACTGAAATAAATGAGGATACTTGGATTTCATCGCTTCTTCCGCTTCCCATGAGGATACTTGGATTTCATAAAAAAGGTAAAGAATAAATGCAGAGAATAACCTTTCATCTTTTTTATCGCAATTTGTTTAAATTAGCGTTAGCTGCTTTCTGCAATTTTTGCTATAGTGATTGACAGTGATTGATTGCTTGCATTATCTTTGTCAATGATTGAAAAAATAATTAATTTCGCTAAAAGCATATCTTGATTTGTTGTGAATAACCTCTTCATTTGGATATTGAATTTTTTCTCCAATAATTTATGTTGTATGATTATAAGGAGTAACAATTATTTTTGATAATTTAAAAGTGATAATGATGCATCAGAAATTGAATATAATAAGTAATTTAATATTATTAAATTCTTATACATGTTAAACATTTAAATTATCATAAAATAATTTATCTTGACACAATACATGTCATAAATTTCTGTTGCAATGAGAAATAATAATTATTTTTCAATTTTAATTGATATTATTATCGTTGTAGAGTCAGTATCATCTTGTATGGTGATCTCAAATTGACATCTGTTATAGTGTTAAAGAACTTATTAAAGGGAGAAAGAATTGAATATCTAAAATTGTAAGTAGTGATTTGATAACATAAAAAATGTGTATACCTAAATGTAAGATATATTGATCGACGACAGATTGTACAATAGAATGATCGCAGTAAATTATTTTTTGAATTTTTTTTTACAGCCAGAGCAGCTCAAAAAATAGAATTATTGGTTCTCATTACATACTAGCAGTTCAACTTGCATGTGAAATACTTAACCCTGAGCAAATGTGTAAAAGGATAAAGTTTAGCAAGAATTTAATGCGTAAGTCAAATGTAACAATTAAGTAATGCGGGTGATCTTTTATGATTCTTACCAAAGTTTGTTGATGAATGCTGATAACAGATATAGTTTGTTCCTCAAAAAGAATGAACAAAAAGAAGTCTATAATAGCTATTTTTTTTATATATATAAGAAATAAGTATTGATTTTATTATTTTGACCCTGTATATAAGTTAAATTGTTAATTTATCTTTTTATGGGTGCATACATAAAAAAAATCAACAATATCATGTTCTTAGTTTAACTACCTGCGAATAGCAAGGATTGATATAAATTATTGTATTAAATCTATTCGTCAATTTTATATACAGTTAAATAATTAGTCTTAATTTCGTTATTATATATTTTAGGATGACAAAAATTGTTAATATATATGCAATTTTTTTAAAAATAATTTTGATTTGCTCACTTTTTAATAAAAATGACTGAATTTATTTAAGTTATTTCAGATATGTTAAAAGCTTATTCTTGTAACAGTCAATGAATTTTTTTTAGAGAGTTAATTTTATTAATTTTTTATATAAATATTAAAAAAATAATCAATGTTATGTCAGCTTTTAATTTAAAAAAAAAATCATGTTTATTTATCATTCATTAGAAGCATAAATAAAATATGCAAGCATATAAAGAGAAAAGTAGTTCGTATTTTAGTTATAAAGTTGAACAATAAATATCTAAAAATCACAGGGTTAATCTATTTCACCATAAAAAAAAATAACTCTTTAAATCAGTGTCAATTCATGAACAAATGAGTAACAATATGAAGAAAAAATAATAACAAATGAATAATAGCAACTCACATTATTTCTTTCAGTTAATACTCGTCAAATGAATAAGGTAAATAGTAAAATTCAGAATGACCAAGCAGATAGTATTGAAATACACAAATTACACTATCATCATCTGTTTAAATTATTAAAAAATTTCAAGCAGCGTAATTTCAATAGCTGTAGCAAAATTCAAGTATTAACCAAAAAAAATATGTTGAATTCTTATCTTTTTCATAAAATAGTTTCAAATTCTCTTATTGATGTTTCTCTTATTTTAATATTATAATTATTAATTATAAATATGAATATAATCATTGTATGAGAATAAAAAATGACACATATGTATCTTAAATTTTTAATGAATCACTTAATTTTTTTATTTGGCATCTGTTGCAACTCTATTGCAAAATATGTGGGGTAAAAAGTAAAAAAATTTAGAACAAGTCAAAAAATTTAATACGTTGTATTTTATAAAATTATTAATAAACTATTTAAAGACATAAAATTAAAATTGATTAAATAGATAGTCATTCATAATTTTATTAATTTTGTGATGTTTTCTTTAAAGTCTGACAAAGAAATCTTAAGAAGTCTGATTCTATATGAATTTTTATTGTGATAATTGATGTTTTACAACATAATTAACGAGAAGATATCATTTAACCAATAATAATTAAAGTAGGGGAGAGGTTGAAAAAAATAGTTGAAGACAGAAATGTACTTACTGATGATCGATGATGATGAACTCTTGAATTTTATTCCCATTGAAGACATATGATGGAGGGCTGTCATTTACGATGATGGCAAGAATATCTTGCAGTAAATAAAAAGCCATTAATAAGTTAAAAGAATGATGAAAAATGAGTTATATATATGCAGTAAATATAATATAATTTTATATTAAAAAGTATCAAATTCAGATCTATGACTTAAAAATAAAAGCTATCAAATGATGCAATAATTAGCCGTGTTGATGTCAATAGTGAATGCCCAGGAGGTGTAATCATTTCTATTGGTTCAACAATTGTGCTCCTATCGATTGTACAAGTGAATTCATGAATGTGATTCCCATATATGTGATTGAATTCTTTGACATTTGCCATTGACACTAAATATATTTGAAACAGAATAAATATATCTTCATAATGTGTGATATATGTACTGAAGACTTCGACTTGAGTTTCTTATAAGAAAGTTGACAAAGTTAGGCCTTTCAGTAATCAATGATGTATCTGTAATAAGATTAGTATTTTCTAATAATAAAATCAATCAATGGATTATATAATTAGTAGTTAGATAATTATAATTATTGATTATGTTATTGACAAAATGATTTTGAGCAAGTAATGAACAAAGTACAAAAGTTGGTCCCTTCTATTCCTTGACAGTAAAATAAATGATTGATGGGTCACTTATATTGTAAAACTTTCAAAGACGGGATGAAAAATATTTCGTAAGAAGAGATGGTAATCTTGATACGAATACAACTACTTATCATCCACCCTAGAATCAAGCAATTCAGTTCGACTATACCCATCTTAATTTCCTCATTCAGGAGGGATGAAAGCAGGTTATGAATCTATTCAAGTTGGTCGATCAATCCCTTCTTTCTTTCTCCTATCTTTGGGCACTTTAGAATAGATTTTATTGGAATGAGAATAAAAAATGAACACAACGATTTTAAAAACTTACATGGATAAAGTTATGAAAGGAACATGCATGAAAAAGAAAAACTCGGATAAAAGAAAAAAAAAGGTGTGTGAAACTAATCAAAGCAGCACATACCTGCATATTCAACACCAATGAAATTAATACAAAATTCTTAATTTAATGCTCTAGATCAAAATCAGGGAGAAAATGAGCAAAGTAACTGTAACACCCCAGGATTTGGACCAGCAGACAAACTCGGAATCTAGGACATTCTGCAGCTGTTGATCACCACGGGTAGCTGCCACGGGCGTCGATGTCGCGAAGGGCCATGGGGCGCATCGTGGTAACCAGCCAGCGGCTATTGAACCAAGTTCCCTCCACCCGATGGGCGTCCACCATAGACGTCGCAGTTGTGACGGCCCGTGGGAACCCGTCGTCAGGATTCTCCAGCAGCCTTACCCCCAACTTCCCAGTACCCTGACGGGCTACACCACGGGCGTCGTGGCTACGATGAACCGTGGGACCACATCGTCAGAACCCTCCAGCACCCCCAAAATTTCAGACCCTCCCTCAGACGCCTTGGCCAACGGGCCATCGTGGGTGCGACGCCCGTCGGTTAGCCCGTGAGACGATAAATTTTGCAGCTTTTTAATTTTAAGTCAGGGGTAAATTGGTAATTTTTTTCTATTCTTTAACTCCTAAGTGAGGTCATTTTGACCATTTTTAGTAGGGTTTTATTCCGTAATAGCCTAAGCTCTTCTCATTCTAAGTCATTCTATTCCAAAAGAAGAAAGAGTTCCTCTTCTCCAAGTCTCAAGCTCCAAGTTCAAGCCTCCATTTCTTTTCATCTTTGATCAAGATAGCTTCAATAAGGTATGTGGGTATTAAATAAGGGGTTCTCTTCATCCTTGTGCCCAAAATCCTCAAATTTTACTTTGATTTATGAATTTATGAAATTAGGGTTCTTACCCAATTTGGGGAAAAAGTTATGGATTTTGTTTTAAAGTATCAATTCAGGATTTCCCATTTATTACCCAATTTTAATTATGATTCCTTGAAAAATTTCAAAAGCCCATATGTTGCTGATAAATTTTAGCATGATCCCATTGATTTGCACATTTTCAAGCAAAATTAGCATGTTTAGATAACATGGCCTTTATTATCAAGAAATGACATGCCTAATTTTTCAAGTTATGAATTTAGAAAGAAAAGTATGTTTTGAATTATGGCTATGCTAAGTTTTAAGGATTTTGAAGTATGAATTATATGACATCAGATATGTCTTTATGTTTTATGAAAGGTTTGGCATCTAGATATGTCTACCTAAGCTATGTGAATTGCATGGTATTAGATATACCCGTATGCTTTTCAAATAAATTTGGAATTAGATATGTCACAAGTATAAGTTGAGCTATAAGTATATTTTGGGAGTAGTATTGAGCACCGAGTTAGATTGGGTGAGCGTACCCCTTGTATATCCCAGAACTACGTGCCACCGTAGGTTCTTTAAGTCCCCTCTGTGGGCATCAGACACCGTGATCACATTAGTTATGCCTTTATACCCTGGCAAGGTATATTGAGTCCTTTCGATGGGGTGAATACATCGGATTCCATGTAGCTCACATGATCTATGTCGGTTAGAGAACCTCCCACGGAAACAGTTTCAGTTATATAAATGCATTGACTCTTTGCTATTAGATTTCAGAAGTTCTATTATTACTTATGGTTTTCAAGTATATTTTGCTTATGATATTGCATTGATTCTTTCGCATTCCATCTTTCACAATCATAGCATGATTTCAATTTTAAAGTATGTATAGCATGTTTACTTTAGATTTTGCATATCTCATATACTCAGTACATCCTATAGTACTGATGCATATCTTGCGCTGCATCCTCTTGATGATGCAGATTCAGGTTCGGGTCCTCAGATTCGTGGCTAGAGATTAGCCAATGTCCCAGATTTGAGTGGTGAGTCCTCATACTTCGAGGACTATATCAGTTGTCTATCTTTATGGTTTTTGTTTAGTATTTGAAGTTAGCTGAGGTCTTGTCCCAGTAACTCATTATTCAGTTTTAGAGGCTTTCAGATATAGTAGAAATTCTGTATTTAGGTTTCTGATTCTGTTATGTTATGTTCGAGTTGTTGATGACTCAGTCTATTTATCTCTTTAGTTTGATGCTTTCGTTAAATTTATCTATGTTTGTTTAAGTCATGCTTTAACCAAGGATTAACTCGGGGCACTTGTGGTCCCGGATCTCGTGTTATTTCTAGGGGGTAGCCTCGAGGCGTGACAATAACAAGGGAAAGAATCGAAGATGATGATGTGAAGACGTTCAAACTTTATAAAACATTGTAACACTATTTAAAAATATCTTTTTTAAAATTTGACTTTAAATTAAGATCAATGTCACTAACAGCCTGAGATCAAGTAGCCCATAAGTATTGAAAGGTGAAATTAACAAATGAAAAAAATCGCAAAAAAATCCTCCGAGAAAGCATAAAAGAGTCACATAAAGAATGAAAAGGGAAAAATTAAAAAACCAACAATGAAAAAGAATTGAAGACGACAAAGTCATTGTTCCTCAAAATAAATTATTGCATATCGGCTAAAGCTTTTTAAAAGTGCAAAAATGAAGAGAGCATAACACAAAACATCAAAATTTAAATTGAAAGTGAAGTAATTTTTATTCTGAGTTCAGGGCTTTAAATAGACATTCATATTCATCACCAGAAACATCAATTACAAGATAATGACATTACCTTCCAGATATTGAAAAATTTCACATTGCTATTACAAGCATTTCGTTTGATTTTTTGAATATTTAAATACGAATTCAAACATTAAAAATATTTATGATCCAGCTTGTGACTGCTATATGCATGCTATTTTGTTTAACCATTTAGCTGTATGTTAATTTTTTAATGATAGTATTGAAACTACATAAATAACTACAGATATCGCCATAAAATAAAAGTATTTAATAAAGATAAGGACATAATGAAACTGTAATTTACCCAAAAGACTTTTTACATTTTCTACCAAAAAGAATAGCTTAAGAAATTTTTCTTCGAATTCGTATGACAGCAAATATAGTTTAAAGATGTTTCTCCTCAAAAAAAATAAATCAAAGACGCTACACTCTCATTAACTTGTATGTAAAAATACTGCACATATACTACTCCCTGAATATAAGCAAGTTTCATTAAGTGATAACTCAATGTCAAAATGAAGTAAGAATGTATGTTCAGTTATAACCGTAAGGATAGACAACAAAATGACAATGTATACTCATCATTACTTTATAACCTACATCAAAGTTCAAACATATTCTTTACTAATATGCATTTACATATGATATGTACAACAACAAACACACAGTGTCATTGAATGGAGAAGGTAAAAATGGAGCTTCAACTTCATCACACACGCATGTGTAAAAATGCATCAACAACGCGATTATAACTATTTCTAGGCATACAACTATTTTCTCTCTTGGAGAATAATGTGAAACTAAAGAGGCTAAAATTTATTATCGCAGACTCGAATACGCATATTTGAAGACATGCGATATCATTCAATATTAAGAGCATATATTAATGACAGAACAACACACACGATTAGTTTATTTTATTATTTGAGATAATTAAAATATATTTTCTAGCGTATTAATGGGACACATTCATCAATCATATCAAACAATCGCATTAGCTACTCATATCGACAAATATCTATATACACTTTCTATTATGAAGGTGAATTTACTGCCATACTAACTCAGCATGTTTTAGAATTTGAAAGACACATCCATCACTGAGATAATGAATTTTTTACACTGTTCTTCATACACTTATGACTCGAGAAATTGGATATTTTTCAGTACATTTCTAATTTATTTTTTCCTTATGATTTTTATAAAAATATTTAATTTAAATATTTAAAAATATTTAATATAAAACAATAAGATAGATAATAAATTATTTTTTAGAAAACATAAAAATAAATAGAGACTAAATCAAATAAGAATATGTTTATGTCAATATCAACATGGACAAACTGATTTAAAATTTCAGGAAAAAATTATCAACCAACAAAACAAATGGACGAGTAAATCAAACTATTAATATGAATATATTCTTCAGTTTAGTGACAAATACCTCTTCGTCTTGTAATATCATGAGCTGATATCTTTTATTTTTGTCTTTATTACTTCGGGGGCGACCTTTATCTACTATCCGAACTTTACATATCCATTCTTCTATGCTTGAAGTGATTCTGCTGATATTGAGTCTTTCTGCCATTTTCAGCCAATCTGAAAATGAAATATAAATACAAAGTTGTCACGCTCCAAAATAGAGGAGGCGGACTGACACTGAATACCTTATTCGACCGAGTTAGCCACTAAAATATACTAACTGGCTCAACTATGGGCCCAGAAAGTTGAGCAGCTTAACATCTGAAATACTAAGCCTAGACCGTTAAGGCATAATCAGAATGACAGCAAGTCATATAGACGAAGATAGATAAGACAAAAATAATAAAGTACTAGCTGGCCGACAAGGCCGCAACTGAAGATATACATACATACATATATATACATGCCAAGCCTATTAGGCTGGAGACTAAAAGCTACAAAAATAAATCTAGAATACTGTGTCTATAATAGTACCTCTAAGAGTGTCATAAGCACTGGTCGAGAAAACGCCCCAACTATACCTAAATTGTACAACAAAAATAAACATCTTATGATAGCTCCAAGAAAAGTGGAGCTTACCAACTCACGGCTGAATCATAAATCCTAGTGAAGGGATCGATCAAAATTCCTACCTAGATCTGCACGCACAAAATAAAAATGCAGCGTCTCCAGACAACAGGATGTCAGTACGAATAAAAATATACTGATATGTAAGGCAAAAAGTAGAATCATGGATAGTTACTGTAAAAAGGGTAATAGAGATACCACCTGAAACTGAAACTCTGATAGCCTTCATGGCTGACATCTGACCTTATAATAATAAAATATGCATGGTATGATCGTGTAATCGTATGTCATGAATACATATATATATATAATGCATATCATACCCAATAAAATACTAGCAATAGTGGTGTCTTTTGGTTGCAAACTGGCATTATATTTTCCAACTTGTGGCCATTTGTATCTCATACATATAAATATAGGCAATAAGCCTTATACCTCCCGATTATAGCTTAGAAGTAGAATGTATAACATGTCATGAATTCGTAATGCATGTATGTCATCATAATTATGTTGTCAATCTTGGCACGTTAGTACTCTTTATTCTCATAATATCACAATCACTTTCATATATCATGTAAATGCCTTGTAGAACCTCATGTGCTTTTAGCATAAACTTGAACACTTAACTCTACTTTAGAAAGGTAACTTAAACCTGTGGATATTCATAAAGAGCTTAAGGTGCTTCACTTAGTATCTATATATATTTGCCTAATAGTTTGTAAAAGAAAGCATTTCAAAAACCATGTCCGTTAGTAGTTTAAACATACCAGTTACATTTGAGAGTTTTGGAAATTGACGTATTATTTTAAAAACTTTTGAAAAACACTTTAGCGAGGAAGGAAGATAGGTTGCAAATTCTTAGTGTTTCTTCGTAATTTTTTTAAGCCATAACACTCAAAGAAGAATAAGAATTCAGACATATGAACATGAAGTCAAAGAAGTCGACAAAAAGACATATAGATGTTGAATACCCTACATAACTGAACAAGTGAAATATCAACATAATTGAATCACAAAAATACTTTAGCTGCGATCCCGTTACTTTTCACAAAAGGTCTTTCTAGCAATAGAATAGTAAAATATTGTATTTGACGATTTAAGAGTTTTCTAAAATTCATGCTCAAAGGAACGATGAAGCTTAGCCTTAACATACCTTTCAATCGAATCCTCAAATGTGTCGCTATGAAGCTCGACCAACCTATCGTAATGCAATAATTACTAGAATCTATAAGGCTGCAAGAATGAGTCACATACAATTGATAAAGCGTTAAGGTTATCACTATGAACAGTCTACTTTAACACAATAAATGACATCATAATCTCTATCAAACCAAAAACTAATAACCACAATAGGATTCTATCAACATCTCACAAGAGAGGCGTGCTCCAGAGGATATATAACAAGACATACCTTACATTGTTCATTCTAAAAACCATTGTATGCAACCCTGATAGGAATCACACTAACCCCCAGTCCCTCAAACATATTAAAACCATCAATATACAATAATAATAACCCAACTCAATAAGACAAAGTGGCTGCCCGGAGCCTAGGTATCTAAACACTACTTTGTGGCTCGAAAAACTATAAAATGATACTAGAACATGGAATTGTGAAGGAGGGTCATAGGGGAAAGATTTCTTTGACAAAACCTTTGAAATACAAGGCTAAATTCTAATGACCCTCTAGGTCATTTCCTTGATTTTCATGATTTTCCCATGTTTTGACTTTTCTCACAGCGGCTACAAATTATTTATGACTTGCCAGGACAGACAATTTGGTTCCCAAACAGTTCATTTGTGTTTTAAGCTCTTTTTCTTTTTTTGAACCTCTTAAAGCTGGTAGACTTGACTTTGGTCAATATTTGGAGAAGACGGCCTCAGATGAAAATTTCATCAATGTTGTTAGCTCTGAAATGTTAACTTTGGGCTAGAGGGACCTTTAGTTCAGGTCCCGAGACTTCTGGACTCATTTTGAGCTATTGGATTCCATTTTGCTAAAAGTTAATTTTTGGGCGTGGGGTTCACTTTTTGTTAAAATGATCTTTGTTGGGATTTTTATCGGTTTCGTTCAGTCTAGAATGCCATTTTTGGTAGGGTAGCATAGTTCATTTGCATCTGCGGGGACCCTGAATGAATTTCGATGGTCCATCTAGTGACATTTTAAGTTGCCAAAATATTATTGTTGCTGGATGCTATAGCAGCAGTAGCCAACCTTTCTCGTGTCATGTTGGGTTGGCTGTATGCACAAAGAAGGGGTTGTGGCCTTGCCTCACTGTGCCCTTCGCCCACGCAGGGCTTTGGCTGCGTACGCGATGCCTGCAGGCACGGTGGCCAGCCTGCATTCGTGCTGAAGAGGCACCTGGCCTTGCCTCTACCTGCCTTATGCATGCGCGAGTGCCAGGCCTCGTGCGTGAGGCCGTGTGTGCGAGGTCACATGCGCGGTGGCCTGGCCGCGTGCGTGGTGGCCTGGCCGTGTGCGTGGTGGCCTGGCCGCGTGCGCGGTGGCCTGGCTGCGTGCACATAGGCTTGACCTGGCAACTATATATGATTCAAACTTTGTTTTCTCCTCCATAAAACTGTATTTCTCCATTAGCATTGAGCTCCAAGCACTGGTCCAAGCTTCCATTCCCATCCCTCTTGGTCTGATAAGTTTCCATTCTTTTTTTTTTTTCTGTCATTAAATTCATGTTGTATTCCATTCAAATTCCTTCTTTTAATCCTTGATAAAAGTGGACTTTGGGGATGTTTAGGGCCCCAAAATGAGTCCCATTCGTGCCCAAATTTTGGGCATGCATTTAGAAACCCATCATGAACGTAATTGTAAATTTCATAATCTGTTTCATCGCACGGACTCCGATGGTCATTTTTCAACCCGAATTTTAGCTCAAAATTTTGTATAGCAATATGGGTGTCATTTTTTTAATCTTGAAACCTGGATTACATTCTTGATAGCGTGGCAACATTCGGAGGTTGTTCAAAAAGGGAAGTCATACGAGTAATGGTTCGTGCTTGCAGTTCGGCCCCGAGGTAGGTTATAGTTTACTTATTTTAGACTTGGCTTAGTTAGATTTTATATGTTATGAGTTGCATGAATGTTAGGCTAAGTTTAGGTTAGAATTAGGCTTAAATCCTACTTTCTACTTTTTGGCCATCTTCGGGACTGTAAAATAGTGTTACCATGTTTATCCTTAGTATAAGGGCTTATAGAATTGCCGTGGTTAACCTAGAATTCTTAGAATAATTTAGGTAGGTTGTAGAGGCAGAGTAGGTACTTTTACTTATTTTTTCCTACTTATTTCCATTTTCCAATTACTTATTACCGTATTTGTGAATCTGTGGGCTCAAGACCATAACATGAATCAGACAGAGTTCCAGGTCAGTTATCTTATTTGGAGGGTATCAAGACCATAACATGAATCAGACAGAGTTCCAGGTCAGTTATCTTATTTGGAGGGTATTTTGCCCTGGTTGATTTGATACTCTTTGATTGTGGTATCATATCTCATACTGCATTGCATGGCAAATGGTTTGGAAATGATAAAAATATGGGATTTTTGGTTCAAACGTGAGATTTTTACTTAACCACTGGTTTTCGAAAGAAAGGAAAGTACCATTATTTATGCCAGTTTGAGGGACATTTCCGAGCCTTTTCTCTATTTTACTTTCTTGTTGATGAGTTCGAGGCATGATTTTGGGTGGCCCGAGAAGCACATATTTGGGTTTTTATTTTATGCATTTGTTGATGAGCTTGAGGTTACATTCTGGGCACCCGAGGTACCAGATATCAAGTCTTTACTTTCTACATTAGCCATATATCGCATCATATCATCTCACGATATATTGCATATGTGTACTTGGAGTGCTTTTGCCTTATCATTAGTATCTTCATCGTCAGTATAGAGAGTTATGTTTTTTTATTGATAACTAGATTTAGGTGGATCTTTGTAGTTAGTTTACTTTCTTGTGTCTTATAATATATATCATCTTTATGAGCTTGGTCGGCCTATGATACCTACTAAGTACCCATTTTTTGGTACTCATATTACACTCTCCATCTTTTTCTGATGCAACACCTAGTACGATCCATCCTCGTTGACCATCTAGTCATTCGTGGCAAACTGCTGTTCAGATGGTGGTGAGCTCCCAGTGTTTTGGAGATTTTTACTGCTTTTCATCTACCTTTCTGTCTATATTTTATATTTTGAATAGATAGTACTTGTTGTATAGCTATTTCGTACTTTAGATGCTCTTGTACCGGTGACACCAAGTCCGGGGTTGGTTCTTGTATATATTGTTTTCTCAGTCACTTTGGGGACATTTTTGTATATTTATTATGGTTGGTATATATCTATATTGTTGGCCCTCTTCTTGTATGTTTCCCTTCTGCTTTTTATTATATTATATGTTTTATTATACTTCTGTATCTTTGGGTTGGCTTACCTACCGGGTCTTATGTAGGCGCCATCGCAGCACAGTTTTAGGTCATGATAGAGTGGAATGAGAGCTCTAGGTTTGATACTAGCATGGATAGCATGGTTGACACGAGCATGGATGGTATAGATGACACGTACGATGTTCATGCAAAGGAAAGCATACAATGTGTGGGTGGTCCATTAAAGTGAGGTGGAAGGAGGAATTCAAGAATTCCCAAAAGAAGGCAACCAAACAAGGCCCTTACTTCATTAAGGGTAAAACTGTAATAGCTAGTGTCTTCTTATTCCCTAGTATAAGTAGTAGCTTTTCTTCATTTTGAAAGACTAGTTTTTGCATATTGAAGATTGATACTCTAAAACTTGTAGTTGCTAGTGTAAGGCTTAGTGTAATTCCCTTAAGGAATTAGTGAGTGATTAGGGTGACTCTCTTAAATTGTTAGTTTAACTTCTTTACTTAATTAATCGAAGGTCTCCCACTTGTGGATTTCATTTAGGTTTCCTTGATTAGTTGAGTTGAATTAGTATCTAGTTGTTGGAATCAATTGGGAGGTGAGGGTTTTAGCCCCTTGTTGCCCATAATTTCAATTCCTAGTTATTAATTCTTATATCTTTTCCTTCGTTTCTTCTTGTTTGTTATATTTCCGTTATCATTTGGTATCAGAGCTCGGTTTAGATTTGTTTCCACAAATCTAAGTCTTGGGAATTTGATATCTTCAAAATCCAAAAAAAAAATGATTTTTTTTGTTTTGATTTGTTATTTTTGACACTAGATCTTCATTCCCTAGTGTTTTTTGAGTCTAGATTTCAAATTTTGTGCGATTTGGAGTTGTAGAAGTGAAGTTGTCATTAAAGGGTTTTGAGCTTTTGAAGCTTTACAAACTTTGAAAGTGGGTCTATTGATTGAGGAGGAATTGGAGCTTAAAAACTATTGGGGTTTGTTCCTTACGTTAAGGGGAAGCTAATCCTAAAATTTGAGCCAATTCCGAGCTCATTTGAAGGTGTTGGTGTTTAGTGTGTGTTCTTGGTGTTCTAGGTGTTTTTGATATTCATCAAGAACATTTTGAAGAAGAAGAAGCCAAAAGGTACATTTGATCCAACTTTTTCCAAGTCAAAGTGGTCAAAAATGTTTGTTGGGTCCACAAGTAGAATTTAAAAAAAAAAAAGATCCACGTGGACCTGCCACATCAGCAGCCACGTCAGAGCGTGTTGCCCAATTTCAGAGAGCAAAAATCTGCAGGTTCTATACTTAGTTTTTTTAGGGGTCTCAAATTTTGGAACCCCAAAATTTTTCCAAGTGTTGGAACTTTTAACTCCAAAATTTTTCTAAGTGTTGGAACCTCAAACTTCTTCTTCTACACTCATTTTTCTTCGATTTCTCAACTATTTAACATCTAATTAACATTTTTAATTACTTGTTAACTAGTTTTAAAATATCAAATCATCTCTTTGATTCTCCAAATTAAGCAACAACAAGTAGTTTCTCCTACTTTTGTTACTTAATTCTTGAGTCCAAATTCTTTCGTGCTTCTTCCTCCTTCTTTTCTTGTTTTGTTTGGTTGATTAATTTCTTGATTCAAGTCCGTTTAGAGTCTTTCAAGTCGTCCTTCTTTCAAGAGTCACAAGAATCTACTCCTCCACAAAGGATAGGTGACCTTGAGTTGATTGAGTGGAGCTAGTTCACTACCAATTTTGAGACGACGCCATAGAAGATGAGTTGAGAGTTTACATACGAGTGATGTGAGGCTTTTTTTCTACTAATATTGTTTGTTGAGTTTTTGTAGGTACAATGTCTAATCATTTTCCTTATAACCATGGAGGAAGGAGCTTGGTGAACAACATGGGGACGAATTTCAATGTGTCAAGGAGGGTGACCAATATGAATGAAAGGGTGGTTGAAACAAATGGGAGGTTTGGAGGTATAGAGGAAAGGGTAAAAAGGATGGATAGTATGAATGAAAGGAGGTTCCTTATGACAAGTCAAAGTAAAGAAACAAGAATGACCTCGGGTCAAGAATTCAACCTATACTACCCCCAACCAAATTGGAACCAAACCTACCCTCAAACTACATTCCGAATGAACCCAAGCTATGATAGGCAAGTCACCCCACATCCAAATACACAACCATATCATCCACCACAAAGGAGTCCTTTTGTGGAAAACCAAGATAGAAGCCAAGCACCTCCACAAAATATATCACATGCATCCTTGCATGTACCTTATGTTCCAACCCAACAACACTACCCACAAGTACATCTATCAAGATATCTATTATCAAAACCCTCTTTATGATGAAATGTGTGAAGAGGTTAGCCCGAATGAATGGTGGGAAAGACTCGAAGGCTTTGGTATGAACCAAGGCATCATGAGATGTCAAGAAAAATGGGATAGTGGAGATAGGTATAGGAATGAAGGAGGAAGTTGTGAAGATCGAAGTGATCGATATGGTGGTCAAGGTGTTCCAAATCATGGGATGGGTGACAACATGGCGAGTCTTCCAATGTTCCAAGATGGTAGTCAAGCTATTCAAGCTAGCTACAGCACAAAAGGGGAAGCCCAAGCCTATGGAGGTAATCATGATATACCTCAATCTTCTTCTCCTTCTATCATTCAATGTTATAAGTGTCAAGGTGAAGGACATATTGCTAGAAATCGTCCACAAAAGAGGTCAAATGTTATCTTGTGTGATGAACCTTGTGCTAAAAATGTGATAGAGTATGAGGTTGGGAATGGTTGTGATGAACCTAAGGTTAGGCATGATGAAGCAACCTCAAATGTTGTTGATGAGAAATTGGAGAAGGATTTGAACTCTTCTTGTGATCTAAAGAGAATTATGGGGGATCTTTCTAAAGAGGAACTTGATCAAAGTGTGAACCTATTTCATGCAAGGTTCAAGATGATGGATTGGGTATGTTCCTTGGTCATTGATGGTAGGAGTAGTACTAATGTGGTGATTTGCACTAAGGCAACCAAACAAGGCCCTTACTTCATTAAGGGCAAAACTGTAATAGCTAGTGTCTTCTTATTCCCTAGTATAAGTAGTAGCTTTTCTTCATTTTGGAAGACTAGTTTTTGCATATTGAAGATTGATACTCTAAAACTTGTAGTTGCTAGTGTAAGGCTTATGTAATTCCCTTAAGGAATTAGTGAGTGATTAGGGTGACTCTCTTGATTGTTAGTTTAACTTCTTTGCTTAATTAATCGAAGGTCTCCCACTTGTGGATTCCATTTAGTTTTCCTTGATTAGTTGAGTTGAATTAGTTTCTAGTTGTTGGAATCAATTGGGAGGTGAGGGTTTTAGCCCCTTGTTGCCCATAATTTCAATTCCTAGTTATTAATTCTCATATCTTTTCCTTCGTTTCTTCTTGTTTGTTGTATTTCCGTTATCATTTGGTATCAAGAGCTTGGTTTAGGTTTGTTTCCATAAATCTAAGTCTTGGGAATTTGATATCTTCAAAATCCAAAAAAAAAAAAAAAAAAATTCCACGCCCAGTCTCACCCAGGCGCGTGAGACAAACTTCAGAGGGCTTTTTCTGCAGGTTTTGATACTTAGTTTTTTTTAGGGGTCTCAAATTTTGGGACCCCAAAATTTTTCTAAGTGTTGGAACTTTTAAGACCCCAATTTTTTTCTAAGTGTTGGAACTTCAAACTTCTTCTACACTCATTTTTCTTAGATTTCTCAACTATTTAACAACTAATTAACATCTTTAATTACTTGTTAACTAGTTTTTAAACATCAAATCATCTCTTTGATTCTCCAAATTAAGCAACAACAAGTAGTTTCTCCTACTTTTGTTACTTAATTCTTGAGTCCGAATTCTTTCGTGCTTCTTCCTTCTTCTTTTCTTGTCTTGTTTTCGTTGATTAATTCCTTGATTCAAGTCTGTTAGAGTCTTTCAAGTCGTCCTTCTTTCATGAGTCACAAGAATCCACTCCTCCACAAAGGATAGGTGACCTTGAGTTGATTGAGCGGAGCTAGTTCACTACCAATTTTGAGACGACGCCACAGGAGGTGAGTTGAGAGTTACATACGAGGGACGTGAGCCTTTTACTACTAACCTTGCTTGTTGAGTTTTGTAGGTGCCATGTCCCACCACGGTGCAAGTCCAGTTGGGGAGAGCTCGGAGAACCTCATGGAGGTTCTTGCACACCTCTCCAAACAAATGGTGGAAATGAATGGGAAGTTAGGAGGTATGGAGGAAAGGTTGGTACGGGTGGAAAATGAGAATAGAGGGAAGACACTCCAAGTCGAAAATGAGGAGGCAAGGCGAGCATCGGTGCAATCCACCACCATTACTCCGGGGCAAGCTCACCAACTATGTTACCCTCCATAAAATCGAACCCGAAACTTCCAACAACCCACCTTCCAAACAAACAACCCTCCAAACTACCCAAGGCAACCAACACCACATCCACATCCACATCCACATCCACAACCCTATCGCCCTCCACAAGAGAACCGTCCTTTTGTGGCAAACCAAGTTTTATACCAAACTCCACTCCGAAATCCATCAAATGCATCCTTACATGATTCCTACATATCACCTCCACGAAACACCACACAAACACCCTATCCAAACCACCAATTTCAAAATCCTCTCTATGACGACATGAATGAAGTCCACAATAATGATGAGTTTTGGGAGCATGGGGGTAGAGATGACTATGAAGGGCCAAGGAAAGGGGTCCAGCCTCGGGACTTAGGGTGGGACCAAGGAATAGGAGGTCAACGCTATGGGAATAGAGGAGATAGGATGGGGAATAGAGGAGCTAGGTATGGAGAACGGAATGATCAAGATAGGGGATTGAACACGATCAAGGTTACACTTCCAAAGTTCAAGGGAAGTAGTGACCCGAATGAATTTCTTGAATGGAAACTACAAAGTGAACGGATTTTCCTTACTAATAACATCTCAGAATCATTGAAGGCGAAGTATGTCCTCACTTAATTCGAGGGATATGCTTCCACATGGTGGGAATCCAAGAGGAGGGAATGAGAGAGTCGTCATCTCTATGAGTTGCCCACTTGGCAAGAGTTGGTTGGTCTAATGGAGTATAGGTATTTGACTCCGGATTACTACCAAGAAGCTCTCAAGAAGGTGTACATGCTTAGGCAAGGTACCAAGAGTGTTGAAGAATACTATGATGAATTTGAGAACTTGAGAATGAAGTCCAAGCTTGAGGAGCATATGCAATATACGGTGATACAATTCATGGCGAACTTGAGACCCGATATCTTGAAGCCTTTGGACTAAACACTATGAGAATCTTGAAGCAGCTTTCCATGATGCCTCTAAGGTCGAAATGGATTTGAAAGATGAGAAGACATACAAGGCCAAGAATTTTTCAACTTCCTCATGGAGTAAAAACAATGATAAGTAGAAGACCCCAACTCCTCAAGAATCATCTAAAGGTAGTGGTCAAGACACTCATGTCAAGGTTGATTACAAAGCCAAAGGGAATGACAAACAGAAAGGAGATAACTTTGAAAAACCCAACTTTCCTCGACCCTCTACCATCCAATGCTTTCGATGTCAAGGGAGGGGACATATTGCTAGTGAGTGTCCTAATAGAAGGACAATTGTTGCTTTTCTTGATGGGTATAAAACCGATGAGGAAGATAAGCATAATGAAAGAAGTGAGGGAGAGGGGGATAAAGGTGAAGGGGAGAGAGTAGCTTCGGGGGATGAGGAAGAAAGGTTGGATGAGAGGGTAAATTTTGCTTGCTTCATGGAAAGGGGGCAACCCCTACTTGATGATAATGAAGAGTTGAAGGTAAATACCAACCTTTCATGTGTTGTGAGGAGAATTATGGGAGCCCTTGCCAAAGAAGAAATTGACCAAAGGGAGAATCTGTTTCATGCTAGGTGCAAGATCCAAGATAAGGTGTGTTCTTTGATTATTGATAGTGGGAGTTGCACTAATGTAGTGAGTAGTTCTTTGGTGGAGCGTATGCAAATTCCAACAAGAAGGCATTCCAACCCGTACAAGCTACAATGGCTCAATGAGAGTGGAGAGATGAAGGTCCTCAAACAAGCAAGTATTCGATTAAGTGTGGGCAAGTACAATGAGGAGTTGATTTGTGATGTGGTACCCATGTTGGCTTGTCATGTATTATTGGGGAGGCCTTGGCAATTTGATAGAGATGTTGTGCACTATGGAAGGACCAACAAGTATGCTTTTGTGATTGACGGTAAGAAATATGTACTTGCACCTCTCACCCCATACCAAGTGAGTGAGGACTATCGGGCTATGAAGGAGCTTCGGGAGAGAATAAGGGTGGAAGAAGCGAAGAGTGAAGGTGAAAGTTCCACCATTGTTCCAAAAGAGGGAAGTGACTTGGCTAAAAATAAGAAGAACATGTGTATGATAGCCAAGCCAAACAATTGTCTAAAGGGTGTGGATGAGGAACGCTTTTTAGTGTGCCTTGTGAACACCAATCTTTTATTGCATGCTAACCAAGATACTAGCATTTTGCCTAGTATTGTTTCTTCTCTTTTACAGGACTATGATGAACTATTTCCGGATGAGATGCCCGCGGGACTACCACCCTTGAGGGGAATTGAGCACCAAATTGACTTTGTGCCGGGGTCACAAATTCCCAACCGACCAGCCTATAGGTGTAATACGGAAGAGACCAAGGAGCTACAAAGGCAAGTGGAAGAACTCCTTGAAAAGGGATTGATCAAAGAAAGCCTAAGCTCGTGTGCCATACTGGTTATCCTTGTTCCCAAAAAGGATGGTACTTGGAGAATGTGCATTGATTGTAGAGCCGTGAACAAGATTACAATCAAGTATAGGCATCCAATTCCAAGACTTGATGACATGTTGGATGAGCTTTGTGGATCAAGTGTGTTCTCAAAGGTTGATCTTAGGAGTGGGTACCATCAAATTCGAATGAAACCGGGTGATGAATGGAAGACGGCTTTCAAAACAAAATTTGGGTTGTATGAATGGCTTGTGATGCCGTTTGGTTTGACTAATGCTCCAAGCACTTTCATGAGGTTGATGAATCATGTCCTAAAACCCTTTATCAACAAGTTTGTGGTTGTGTACTTTGATGACATACTTGTGTATAGCAAGACAATCGAAGAGCATGTAGGCCATTTGAAACAAGTGTTTGATGTTTTGCTACAAGGAAGGTTATTCGCAAATCTCAAGAAGTGTTCTTTTTGTGTTGAAAAGGTAGTGTTCTTGGGCTTTATTGTTAGTGCAAGTGGTATAGAGGTTGATGAAGAAAAGGTGGAGTCAATCAAGACTTGGCCGACCCCATCCAACGCAACTGAGGTAAGAAGTTTTCATGGGTTGGCGAGCTTTTACCGGCGTTTTTGAAGGGTTTTAGTTCAATTGCTTCCCCATTAACTGAATTGATCAAGAAAGATGTACCTTTTGTGTGGGGGGAAGAACAAGAGAAGTCCTTTCAAGCATTGAAGTCCATGTTGCGTTCCTCCCCATTACTCCAACTACCTAATTTTGATAAAGCTTTTGAGATAGAGTGTGATGCTTTGGGTGTTGGGATAGGTGGTGTCTTGATGCAAGAGGGAAAACCATTGGCTTACTTTAGTGAAAAACTAAAGGGAGCTACTCTTCGGTACTCAACTTATGACAAGGAATTATATGCACTTGTGAGGGTATTGGCTCATTGGCAACACTACTTGTGGCACAAAGAGTTCGTGATAAGGACCGATCATGAGTTCTTGAAACATCTTAAGGGGCAATCCAAGTTGAACAAGCGACATGCCAAATGGGTTGAATTCATTGAGACCTTTCCATATGTGATCAACTACAAGCAAGGCAAAGAGAATGTAGTAGCGGATGCTCTATCAAGGAGGTTTGTATTGGTCAACACCTTGGCTTCTAAAATGATGGGATTTGAAAGCTTGAAGGGATTCTATTCTATGGATCCCGATTTCGAAGAAACTTTTAATTGTCTTAGTCAAGGGAAGCGAGTTGATAGGTTCCAATTGGTTGATGGATTCTTGTTCAAGAATGGGCGAGTTTGTGTGCCCATGAGTTCATGGAGAGAGTTGTTTGTCAAGGAAGCTCATAGTGGTGGTCTGATGGGGCACTTTGGAGTACCCAAAACACTTGACATCCTTATGGAATAATTTTATTGGCCTAAGATGAAGCATGATGTGGAGCAGATTTTTGGACAATGTCTCGAATGCAAGAAAGCCAAATCCACGACTCGGCCTCAAGGTAAGTATACCCCTCTTCCTACTCCTAGTGGTCCATGGATGGACATTTCTATGGATTTTGTGTTGGGACTTCCTAGGACTAAAAGAGGACATGATATCATATTTGTGGTAGTGGATAGGTTCTCTAAAATGACTCATTTCATTCCATGCCATAAATGTGATGATGCATCCCATGTAGCATCCTTGTTTGTCATTAATGTGCTTAAATTGCATGGAGTCCCTCAAACCATTGTTAGTGATAGGGATTCCAAATTTCTTAGTCATTTTTGGAAGAATCTATGGGGTACACTTGGTACCAAACTCATGTTTTCTACTTCTTGTCATCCTCAAACGGATGGACAAACCGAAGTAGTCAACCGGACTCTTGGAAGCATGCTTAGGTGTATGATTAGGGGCACCCCAACCACTTGGGAAGACCATTTACCCTTGATAGAATTTGCATATAACCGGTCTTTCCACTCTTCTATTGGAATGTCCCCATTTGAAGCATGTTATGGCTTTAAGCCTTTGTTTCCATTAACTATGACTCCTTTGTCTAGCCATGTTGTTGTGAGCCTAGATGCTGAACAAAGAGCAAAGGAGATGATGAACATTCATTCCAAGGTAAAAGAGGCCATTGAAAAGAACAATTCAAAGGTGGCCAATCGAAAGAATCGTGGAAGAAAGGAAGTGATTTTCAACCCGGACGATTGGGTGTGGGTTCATTTCCGAAAGGAGAGGTTCCCACAAGTTCGAAAAGGAAAGCTAAGCCCAAGGGGAGACGGACCCTTCAAAGTGCTCAAGAGGATAAATGACAATGCATACATGATTGACTTACCAAGTGAGTATAATGTTCATAATGTTTTCAATGTTAGTGATCTTTCTCCTTGTGTTGTAGGTGATCAATTGGATTCGAGGACGAATCATTTTCAAGAAGGGGAGGATGATACTAGATTGGAAAGCATGGATGGTACTATCTTGGATGGCACTTATCCTTCAAGGCCTTTCACACGTAGTCAAGCTAAAGAGCTCCAAGACCTTCAAGCAATGTTCATGAAAAGGGAAGCATTGGAAAAGCTTGAAGAATCCCAAAGGAAAGCATACAATGTGTGGGTGGTCTATTAAAGTGAGGTGGAAGGAGGAATTCAAGAATTCCCAAAAGAAGGCAACCAAACAAGGACCTTACTTCATTAAGGGCAAAACTGTAATAGCTAGTGTCTTCTTATTCCCTAGTATAAGTAGTAGCTTTTCTTCATTTTGGAAGACTAGTTTTAGCATATTGAAGATTGATACTCTAAAACTTGTAGTTGCTAGTGTAAGGCTTAGTGTAATTCCCTTAAGGAATTAGTGAGTGATTAGGGTGACTCTCTTGATTGTTAGTTTAACTTCTTTACTTAATTAATCAAAGGTCTCCCACTTGTGGATTTCATTTAGGTTTCCTTGATTAATTGAGTTGAATTAGTATCTAGTTGTTGGAATCAATTGGGAGGTGAGGGTTTTAGCCCCTTGTTGCCCATAATTTCAATTCCTAGTTATTAATTCTCATATCTTTTCCTTCGGTTCTTCTTGTTTGTTGTATTTCCATTATCATTCATGACCTTCCAACTTGAAGGGGATGCCAAGCAGTGGTGGAGAGCCCATGTGGAGTGTCAGTCACTAGTTTTGCCTCCATTGACTTGGTCTTAGTTTTATGCCCTATTTTTGGAGAAGTACGTATGTCGTACTCTCCGAGAATGTAAGAAGGATAAGTTTTTGGCCATCGAATAGGGAAGTATGTAAGTTGCGGCCTATGTGGCTAAGTTCCATGCTCTGTCTCGCTATTCTACCCAGCTATTGTGCACTGAGGAGGAGAGGATCTGGTTATATGTTAAAGGTTTGAACATTGATCTTCAGGTTTTGTCTGTTCACATGAATTCTGCAGTAAAGAACTTCAATGACGTAGTTGATAATATGAAAAAGCTTGAGGGAATTAAGCAAGTTGGTCAGGCTAAGGTATTATCCAAGAAGTCCCGAAATATAGGTAACTATAGTGGATTTTATTCCATGGGTCACAGCCAGCAGTTTCACTTGGCTCGCCCCATTCAGTCAGTTTTACCATCCTCTAGAGGTGGTCATTTAGGGGCTATTTAGCAGTCTCCAGTCTCTAGAGAACAAGGGGCTTCCTATTCTTCGTCCAACAAGCCTTCTCTTGAGCGAGGTTGTTATACTTGTGGTGTTGTGGGGCACTTCAAGAGAGAGTGTCCTTTGAGGTAGACAAGTAATCAGGTACATCAGCAGACTAGGGCTGTGGTTCCAATAGGTAGAAGTGGAGGTAGTAATGGTAAGGGCCATTCACAGGGTGGACGAGGTAGTAATCAAGGAGGTCGTGGTGGAAACAAAGGTTATGGTAATGCAGGGAAGAATGGAGTGCAGCCTGCTAAGGAGGTTGTCTAGCTTGATGATAGAGCTCATTGTTATGCCTTCCTAGGCAAGACCAAGGTTGAGGTGTATGATGTTGTTATTACATGTACTATTCTCATCCGTGATTGGATGGCTACTATTTTGTTTGATCCAGGTTCCACTTACCTTTATGTATCTGTTAGATTTTTTTTGGGTCTGGACTTGGTCTTTGATGTACTCGATTCACCTGTATATGTTTGTACTCCAGTTAGAGATTCTGTGGTAGTGACTCATGTATATCATGCATGATCTGTTTTATTTATGGGTCTTTAAACTTGGGTAGACTTGATCATTATGGACATGCTTGATTTTGACATTATTCTGGGTATGACTTGGTTGTCTCCATATCATGCTGTTTTGAACTGTAATACTAAGATAGTGACTCTAGAAATGTTGAGTATGGGTAAACTAGAGTGGGAGGGTGTGTATAAGTCTAAGCCGGTGAAAATTATATCTTTGTTCGAGATAGAAAGCTAGTGGGAAAGGCGTGTTCAGCCTTCCTGGCTCATCTTTGGGATGTTAGTATGGAGTCCCTTTCTACTGAGTTGGTTCCTGTAGTTTATGAGTTTCAGGAGGTATTTCCTACAGGTTTGCATGGTATGCCTCCAGACAAGGATATTGATTTTTGTATTGATTTGGAGCTAGACACTAGCCCAATTTCTATTCCTCCTTATCAATTGGCTCCGCCAAAGTTGAGGAAACTCAAATTCCAGTTACAGGAACTGCTTGTTAAGGGATTTATTCATCCCAGTGCTTCACCTGGGGGTGCTCCAATTTCGTTCATTAAGAATAAAGATGGTAGCATAAGAATGTGCATCGATTAGAGGCAGTTGAACAAGGTTACCATCACGAATAAGTAACCCTTGCCCCACATAGATGATCTCTTTAACCAGTTGCAGGGTGCTTCAGTATTTCAAACATTGACTTGAGGTTGAGTTACCATTAGCTGAACATTCAGCCTAAGGATATACCTATGACAGCCTTCAGAATTTGGTCAGGGCATTACGATTTTCTAGTGATGTCTTTTGGGTTGACCAACGCGCCGATACCTTTCATGAGCTTGATGAATGATATTTTCAAGTCCTTCTTAGATTCTTTTGTGATAGTTTTTATTGATGACATTTTGGTTTTCTCCAAGAGAAAGGAGGAATATGCAGGTCATCTTTGCATTATCTTGGGAATTTTGAAGAAGAAGAAGTTGTATGCAAAGTTCTCAAAATACTAGTTTTGGTTGTCTTTGGTTGCCTTCTTAGGGCATGTAGTCTTGGAAAAGGGGGTGATAGTGATCCCCAGAAGATTGAGGCGGTTAAGAGTTAGGTTCGTTCTAGCTCTATGACAGAGGTTAAGAACTTCATGGGTCTTTCTAGTTACTATCGCAAGTTTGTCAAGAATTTTTCTTTTATTGCTACCTACTTGACAAGGTTGACTCGGAAGGAGATGCCATTTGTTTGGTCGGATAAGTGTGAGGAGAGCTTCGAAAAGCTCAGGACACTTTTGACTATAACTCCTATTCTTTTGTTGCCGGTTGAATGTAAGGATTTTGTTGTATTTTGTGATGCTTCACATTTAGGTTTGGATATTGTGTTGATGCAATATAGGAATGTCATTGCTTATGCTTTGAGGCAGTTGAAGACTCATAAAAAGAATTACCCAACTCCTGACTTGGAGTTGGCAGCGGTGGTATTTGTACTTAAGATTTGGAGACACTATCTTTATGGTGTCAACTGTGAGGTCTTCATAGACCATCGTATCCTCCAGCATGTGTTCATGCAAAGGGATTTAAACTTGAGACAGGGGAGATGAATGGAGTATTGAAAGACTATGATGTGACCATCCAGTATCATACGGGTAAGGCCAATATGGTGGCACACACATTGAGCCGGAAAGCAGTAAGAATGGGAAATTTGGCTTGATTGAGGGTGCCAAGGAGACCCTTGCTAGGGAGTTTCAAACTCTACCATCTAAATTCATGCACTTTGGTGTTTCAAAAAGGGGTGGAGTGTTGGCTAGTATTGAGGTGAAGTCAACATTCCTCGATGAAATCAAGGCCAAACAATTTGAGGATGTGGAATTGAATAAACTCCAAAACAAGGTGGTGTCTGGTGAGGCTTCAGATTCCACACTTGCTGCATGTGGAGTATTGTGGTTTAGAGGGAGTGTATGTGTTCCTCAGGTTGGTGATTTGATTGAGAATATGCTAGCTGAAACTCATGGTTTGCAATATTATATTCATCCAAGTGTAACCAAAATGTACCGTGACTTGAGGCAACTTTATTGGTAGCTGGGGATGAAGAAGGACATAGTAAGGTATGTATCCAAATGTCACAACTGTCAGCAGGTAAAGTACGAGCATCAGAGGCCTGCGGGTTTACTCCAAAAGATACCTATCCCCGAGTGGAAGTGGGAGAGGATAGTTAATGTAACATCCCGTATTCTGCATATATTAGTCCTATTCATATATCACTTGATATAGCCTTGTTGTATAGGTGAGGGACCGAGTTTCTTATATGAGCAGTGATAGTTTAATGTGTATTGGGAGGTGTTGTAATGCCCTATTCAGTTCAGCACGTAAACGGCCAAGTTAACCTCGACAAAAGTATTTAAACTCGAGATGGTAAGGTTGTATTTGAGTAAATATTTAGGGTAAAGTTTTAAGTTAAAGCAAAAGGGATTAGAAATTAGAAAATAGAATAAAATAAGTGAGCTGCTTGCATGACTTAACTAAGCTAGTAGGTGACAAGTAGGTGCATCACCTACTTTGACTTATTGACCAGCCTAAAGAACTAGGTAGGTGCATCACCTACTAAGACTATTTTGACTAGCTTAGAGGGCCAAGTACACCCATCACTCACTTGAATAAATTCTGGCCCAAAGAAGTGAAAGAAAGGGAAAGAATTGGCAGCCAAGGCCCAATAAGGTTAAATCCAACAAAGCCCATGTAAAATAGACAAGTAGGTGTATCACCTTCTTGACATTTTGTGGCTCAAAATGAGCAAGGAAAGTCGGCTAAAGCAGCCCCCCTTTAAAGGGGTTAAGACCAGCTCATTTCACTCATTTTAACTTGAAAAAAATAGATTTTAGAAGTTCTTTCTTTCTCTCTCTCTTAGCTTCACATAGCAGCCATAAAATACCATTAGGGTTCTTAAGTATTCTCCCTCTTTTCAAGCTAAGTTGAAGGGGAGTTCAAGCTCTTGAAGAAGTACAAGTTGGGAGGACAGATTTTCAGAATTTAAGGTAAAGTTACTGCCCATTTTTACCCCTTTTTATATGCAAGTTTGATGAAGAATTCTGTATGTGTTTGTGTCAAGAACCATGGGGTAGTGATTGGAATCCTTGAGTTAAAAATACTTTCTTATTATATTGAAGGATGTTTGGGATTGTTTTAGGAGCGGTTTTATGTATATATATTTGGGACAGCTTGGTGGAACTTGTAAAAGGGTGTGTGAAGTTGAATTGAAGTATGGAAGGAGGGTGTGGTAATACACCACTTAATTGGGTGTTATGTTAACTTGCTGCCTGCACACCTTTGTATGTTGTTTGGTATATGTTGTGAAGTCAGAAGAGTTTCAAGGGACCTTATGAGAAGGTCGTACAGTATGTAGATATGTTTAGAGGAGAAGAGGTGAAAGGAACACTCTTGGTTTGATCAATTACGAGCTTACTGCCTAGTTACTGATTTAGTGGGATCAAGTAGCCCAAATTGGTTAACTAGCTACTAATACTAGTTTTGCCACGTATTTCATTGTAGATAAATAATCTGAAAGGGGGAAGCTTAATTCGTTGTAATATCCGAGTTACACAACAAGGTATGTAAGGTTTCTCAGTTTCATATTCCTTGGCATGAACTCTTATATTTGTGTTGTTACCAACGAAGTGGGTTTCCTAGTAAAGGTACTTTCAACAGCAAGCTTTGTGAGTTATTCTCTAAGCCAAATGAGGTTCAGTGTATCATATAAGCTCCTAAATAGTACGTTGATGTTACGTTTGCTCCTTATATCATTGTTACTGCCTTAAGTGCATGTTCACATGTCTTCTACTACTGGTCCATAGTTTTGAGCTCAATAAAGGTTACAACCACCAATGTAACAATCTCAAAGATTAAAGAAACTAAATGAAGTAATCTGTATATGTGTGGGTGGCAGCCCAGGGGTGAAAGCCTAGCATGGGTCGATCCCTATTTGTGTACTTATGGGTGGCAGCCTAGGGGCGAAAGCCTAGCATGGGTCGATCCCAATTTGTATATTTATGAGGGCAGCATCCCAGGGGTTAAATTGCCTAGCATGGGACTCCTCTTCTACCACTGATCAGTTGGTCACGTGTATTACATGCCTTACAATGATCATAAAGCAAAGAAGAGTAACCAAAGAACGTAATATACATGATTTCACAAGTGTAAGCAAATGTGATCTTCTGTTCTTATTTACATGTTTATGCACTGATACCTGATTCTATTTGAGCTCTTGTTTACATATGGGTTACTTTATGCCTTACATATTCAGTACATTCTCTCGTACTGACGTCCCTCATGGGGACGCTGCATTTCATGCCGCAGGCACATGTACTCTGGCTAGTAGACCTCCCCAGTAGGAGCACAGGACACTCGGCTGCTGTTGGTGAGCTCCAAGTTGATTCGGGGCTTTACCGAGTCTTTGGTATATATTTTGGGTATTGTATAGTTAAGGGTAAGGCGGGGCCCTGTCCCGACCTAAACTAAGTTTGTCTATCTTGTAGAGGCTTTGTAGATGATAACGATCTCAATCGAGTGACTAAAATTGGTACCGAAAACACGGAATTCAACAACACAAAATAAAGATAGTGGAGAAATTAAGATGAGAATTAGAAGAAATTGAGATGAGAATAGAATAAAGAAAGGCTAATTGAATCAACAATCAACCAAGGGAGAATAGAACTCAATCAAATGCATGAGAAACCAAATTGAATCCACAAGATGATAACTCGATGATCAATTAAGCAAAGAAGATAACACAAGCAATTCGGGAATCCACCCTAATCACTCATTCTAAACTAATAATTGGAATTGAACCCAATCAATATCCTAACCTAAAAGTAACTAAATATCAAGTCTCTTCAAGACAATTCAATCATCAATAATCTAAGTATGAAAATGGCTAAGGCAACTATTTATAGTTATTGCCTTTACACAAATAGCCTATTACAAAAATAGCCCAAAAGTGACTATTTTCGAAATAACCCATAAGGGCCCTTCTTGATTGCCCAAATGACATCTTGATCGCCCATGGCCTTGTACATTTGTTGCTCCATGGCTTTCTCCGGGCTCCAAGCTATCATCCATATATAAAAGCCCCTCCTAATATGCTCCAAGCTAACCCATGATTGTATCATCCTCCCCTTCTTCAAAAGGATTCGTCCTCGAATCCGAACCTTGCAAAAATATGAGAAGGACAAACAACAAACATATCCTCATAGCATGAGGGTTAGCACATGGGTTACCAACCATACCAACTTGCCAAGGAGGCACATACTTGAAATACAACCAACTATCCTTTGTATCAAATAAGATCAATGCATTGTAGAGCATACAAAGGATTCGACTGTGAGAAATATCATGGAATAAAGAGGGTTCAAACACCCATGAGGATTTACCGGGGTCAAAGATATGAAAGACCCACATAGTTTGGTCACAACAACAAATGGACCAACCCAAGAAACCCCTACCTCTATATAAAACAAATTCCATACGTACATGGACATCATCATATGCAAAGAGGTAGTAGAGAAAGGTGTTACTTAAATGAACTTCATTCAAGGTGTTCCCACATATAGAATCACCCTTTGATCCACAAGCATTAAGGCCTTGCTCAAGAATGGGGTCACACAAGAATGAAGAGGTCATTAGAGAACATACACCCTTTTCTTTTGACCACTAACCCCTCCAATAGATGTACTATCATCTTTCAAGAAGAGAGCTTCATCTTTGGAAAGTGTGTCATCATACCATAGTGGATTTTCAAACAATTGGTAGCCTTCAAGGGTGGCTACACTTCCAACATTATAAGATACACCACTATCTTCATCATTCACATTAGTCATGTCATCATTGAATAAGGGATTATCCCTAAGTTCATACTCCACCTCAAGATCCTTATGACAAAAATTAGAAATAGAATCAACACCCAAGGAATCATCACCTCTAAGTAAAGATCCTACATGACTAACTACATGACCAACTATATCATTACCATTACTAAATTGAGGTTCATTTATCACATCACACAACTCCTCAATTAGTAGGTCATCATTACAAGAAAGTTGGTCAATACCACAATAAAGACTAGTTGGTAGCATATCAAGCTCAACAGAATCACACACATGATTACCATCATTATAGCCAACTAGCATTTGACTACCCTCATTACATGACAATACATTTTCACTCAAGTCACAAGTGCTAACACTAGATGGACTCAAATCGATCTTACTAGAAGAATCAATCAAGTCATCTATAGGATCAACTAGTGTTTGGGCACTCACAACAATGGCATCATCATCATGCAACAAGGTGTCATCAAGATCATCACAAGGTAAAGGCTCTTTAAGCTCACACATATACAAGCTATCACTTACACTCAATTGGCTACTAGCCACACAATGATCTTTTACTTTCAATAAAGTGTAAGGTTTAGCTTTGTTACCTCGTAGCTCATATGAATGATTGTCTTCACCTTGGTTTCCAACATTGAAGCACAAATGCTCCTTTGGGAAGCCTTTTAACACCTCTTGATTCTCCACATTTTGAGGTGCTTTGCTAGGCTTGCTTCCAAGAATACCTGCACAAGTATCAAGACAACTAGAGAAACAAGAAAAGTTACATGAATTAGGATAAGATTGTGACAACCCTCTCACATCACTCCACACAACCTCTCTTTTTTCCACTCTAGAGTTGTCACTTATCACACCCTTACTCCTCTCAATCTTTTGTCTCTCAATTTTATTAGAGTTTGGACAAGTGCCAAGTATCCCTTGTGAAGGGTTAGATGATCCCTTCACTTCAAGCTTCCACTTTGGTGCACAAAGAGTAGATGCCTTCACTTTCATGATTAACCCCTTAATGCCATCCTCACAAGGAGTAGCTTGCTTTGCTTCTAATGGAAACTCCTTTGGTTCATCTTCATGAGGAATCATTTTCTTCATCATCTTTTGTAACTCCTCGGGCTTAAGATTGGCAACCCATCGAATGATCTTGTCAACTCCTTTTTGTATGGCATCCCCTAATTCTTTAATTTTTAAAGATTCAAGATCCCTCACTGAAAGGGGCTCATTTGATTTCACTCTACTTTCATGTCCCTTTGATCCTTCCATCCTACCTCCAACACCATTTCCATATTGAGAACAAGACACATTGAAATTAGGATAAGAAGCATGAGACATAGTAGTTCTACAAGTAGGGAATGCACATTTTCTCTTGCTCATTAGATGACTTTCACTTGTACCAACATACCCACTCACACCACTTTGACTAGGATAAGTACCACAAGAAAAGGCATACGAATATTCTCTAGCTCCATCGGTGTTCTCATCACAAGACTCATAAAGTATGTGGGAGGAAGAACTATACCTCAAGTCATTTTCATCCTCATAGTAGGTAGGGTGAGATTCCTCATATTCTCCATCATCATCATAGGAATCATCACAAGGTTCTTCTACCCCACCATTTTCATCATAAGATACTTCTACTCCTTCATGTTCATCATAAGAGCCATAAGCCCCATTCATTTCACATCCATCTCCGAAGTAGTAGTTCTCATCACCATATGGCTCAAAATCATGGCTATTATCATAGCCTCCACAATCCCCATCATCATCATACTCATAGCCTCCATTGCTACAAGCATAGTCTCCCATTTCATCATCATAAGGATCCGAAGCTATAGAGGACATACTTCCTTATAGCTCGTTTTGTACCTACAAAACTAGCAAACAAGTTAGTAATAAAATCCTCACGCCACTCTTTAAGTGAACTCTCAACTCACCTTCTATGGCTTCTTTCGCAAATTGATAGTGTTACTAGTTTTGCTTAATAAATTCAAGGTTATCTATCCTTGTGGAGGAATGGATCTTTGTGACTCTTGAAAGAAGGACGACTCAAATAAAACTAAAAAGGACTTGAATCAAGAAATTATCTACGAAATGAAATGAGAAAAGTTGAAGAAAAAAAACACGAAAGAAAACGAACTCAAAAAAAACTAAGTAACAAAAGTAGAAAAGTTACTTGTGTTGCTTAATTTGAAGGATCAAAGAAGTGATTTGATGTTTTAAAACTAGTTAACAAGTAATTAAAGATGTTAATTAGTTGTTAAATAGTAGAGAAATAGAAGAAAAATGAGTGTAGAAGAAGAAATTTGAAGTTTGGACACTTAGAAAAATTTTGAGGTCTTAAGAGTTCCAACACTTAGAAAAATTTTGGGGTCCCAAAATTTGAAGCATTCTGTCCAAGTTTGCAAGTGTGCATTTCAGCCCCCAAAACTTTTTTAAGGGGCAGATTTGGTCCTTTGAATTTCTTTTTTTTTTTTTTTTTTTTAAAATTCACTTGTGGATCCAACAAACATCTTTGACCACTTTGACTTGGAAAAGTTGGATTAAATGTACCTTTTGGCTTCTTCTTCTTCAAGATGTTCTTGATGAATATCAAAAACACCTAGAACACCAAGAACACACACTAAACACCAACACCTTCAAATCAACTCGGAATTGGCTCAAACTTTAGGATTATCTTCCCCTCGACTTAGGGAACAAAACCCAATAGTTTTTAAGCTCCAATTTCTCCCCAATCAAAAGACCCACTTTTCAAGTTTGCAAGTTTTCAAAACTTCAAAGTCCTTCAATGGCAACTTCACTTCTACAACTCCAAATTGAATATAATTTGAAATCTAGACTCAAAAAACACTAGGGAACAAGAATCTAGTGTCAAAAACAAGAAATCAAACAAGAAAATTTTCGGATTTTTTTTTTCTTTTTTGTGAACCTAAGACCTAAGAATTGATGGAACAACTCTTAAAACCTAAGCTCTGATACCAAATGATTACGATCTCAATCGAGTGACTAAAATCGATATCGGAAACACGGAATTCAACAACACAAAATAAAGATAGTGGAGAAATTAAGATGAGAATTAGAAGAAATTGAGATGAGAATAGAAGAAAGAAAGGCTAATTGAATCAACAATCAGCCAAGGGAGAATAGAACTCAATCAAATGCATGAGAAACCAAATTGAATCCACAAGATGATAACTCGATGATCAATTAAGCAAAGAAGATAACACAAGCAATTCGGGAATCCACCCTAATCACTCATTCTAAACTAATAATTGGAATTGAACCCAATCAATATCCTAACCTAAAAGTAACTAAATATCAAGTCTCTTCAAGACAATTCAATCATCAATGATCTAAGTATGAAAATGGCTAAGACAACTATTTATAGTTATTGCCTTTACACAAATAGCCTATTACAAAAATAGCCCAAAAGTGACTATTTTCGAAATAACCCATAAGGGCCCTTCTTGATTGCCCAAATGACATCTTGATCGCCCATGGCCTTGTACATTTGTTGCTCCATGGCTTTCTCCGGGCTCCAAGCTATCATCCATATATAAAAGCCCCTCCTAATATGCTCCAAGCTAACCATGATTGTATCAGTAGACCAATGGTAAAGTAAAACTTAGTTATGTCTTTGCTCTTAACAGTTGTGGCCTCAATGGCCAGATCGTGTACATAAGTTTTGGGCCTATCTATGTTGGTCTTGTTATTTAGGCAACTTATCTATAGTCAAAGCTTCTTAATTGTCATAGTTATATGCATGATGAATCACAGGTTATAAGTTGGTTCTCTTGGGCCTTTAGGGCATCGAGTGCCTGTCCGTCTAAATGGAATTTGAGGCGTGACAAAAGTGGTATCAGAGCAGGTCATCCTAGGGAGTCTACAAAGCCGTGTCTATGTAGAGTCTTGCTTATGGGTGTGTTGTGCACCACATCTATAAACAGGAGGCTACGGGGGACATTTAGGAGTTGTCTCTTTTTCTTCATCTCTTAGATCGTGCAATAGAGCCAATGTTATAGGTTTATCGTATCTAACCTTTAAATTGTTTTTATTATAGCAAAAATGTCGGTTACTAGGAAAAGTAAGAGTACTGGTAAGCAAGTAGATGTGGCTACTGGAGAAGGGACCAGCAAATCACCACCTAGACGAGCTAATCAAAGTGAGGCCCAACTGTCTTCATCACGGACTTCCTCCACTCCTCCGTCTCCAGAAGAGCTAAGGAGGGCAGCAGCACCCCAAGAACCACCGGTTAATGCTACTGACCAAGATTTAAAGAATGCAGCCCAATTGTTGACTCGTATACTTGCTGGTCAAGGACAAGGGCAAACAAGTACTAGTGGTGCAAATAGGGAAGCTAGTGTGCGGATACGTGATTTCCTTAATTTGGACCCTCCATCATTCACCGGGTCAGATCCTAATGAAGATCCGCAAGACTTTATTGATCAAATCCAAAGGACCTTAGATATTATGCATGTATCTGGTAAGGAAGCAGTTGAGTTGGCAACATATAGATTAAAAGGTGTGGCTATATTGTGGTATGAAGCTTGGAAACAATCTAGGGGTATAAATACACCTTCAGCTAAATGGAAAGAGTTTAAAAAGGCATTCCTTGACCATTATCTGCCATTGGAGATTCGGGAGGCCCGTGCACCTCAGTTCTTAAATCTTCACCAAGGGAATATGAGCGTGAGAGAGTATAGTCTCAAGTTTAATTCTTTGGCCAGGTATGCTCCTAATGTAGTAGCTACTATGGAGGATAGAGTTCATCGTTACGTGGATAGATTGGATTCATTCCTGGTTAGGGATTGTACTATTGCTGCTTTGAACAAAGATATGGATTTAGCAAGGATACAAGCTTTTGCACAAAAGATGGAGGATCAAAGGCAAAGGAGAAGGACACAAGAGTCAGAAAGAGGGCAGGCCAAGAGGGCCAGATCTATGGGCCAGTTTACGCCATCCCAAGGTGAGTTTAGGCCTTGGTTTTCTAATAGACTGTCTAGGCCATCATCTTCCTACTCTACAGCTAGCGCTCCACCTTGGTTTCAAGGGTCTAGGGCTAATCAATTTGGGCAAAGGAGTGAGAGTCAAGGCTCACAAGTAGCAGGGTACCAAGAACAGGGAAGTGCGACCCAACCAAGACCTCCTAGACAGTCTTGTAAACAATGTGGAAGAAATCATCCAGGTATATGTCGGCTCGGAACAAATGTTTGTTTTTTGTGTGGTACACCGGGACACATGATGAGAAATTGCCCTCAAAGGGGCATGGGTAGCATGGCACAACCTACTGGATCGATTGCTGCATCATCATCATCGGTGCCTTCTTTAGGTAGAGGGCCATAGGTGCCTGCAGGTCGTGGTAGAGGTGGTAGAGGAACTGCTAGTTCTAGTGGAGTTCAAAATCGTACATATGCTCTAGCGGAACGACAAAATTTGGAGGTTTCACCTGATGTGGTTACAGGTACATTGTCCATCTTTTCATATAATGTATATGCATTAATTGATCCGGGCTCTACACTATCATATGTAACTCCATTGATTGCTGGAAAGTTTGAAGGAACGCCAGAATTATTGGTTAAACCATTTGAAGTATTTACGCCAACTAGCGAGTCTATTATAGCTAGAAAAGTCTATCGTAATTACATAGTAACTGTTTGTGATCGTAACACATTAGCTGACCTTGTTGAGCTAGATATGCTAGATTTTGATGTTATAATGGGTATGGATTGGTTGGCTTCATGTTATGCCATGGTAGATTGCCGAGCTAAGAGGGTGAGTTTCCATTTTCCAAAAGAGGCAGTCCTTGAATGGAAAGGTAATGTTGGGACACCAAGAGGTAAGTTTATTTCTTATCTTAAGGCAAAGAAGATGATGTCCAAAGTGTACATATGTCATCTAGTGAGAGTGAGAGATATAGATGCGGAGCCACTAGATCTTCAGTCTATTCCAGTGGTAAATGAATTTTCTGATGTATTTCCCGAAGAGCTTCCAGGTTTGCCTCCAGAAAGAGAGATAGAGTTTGGTATTGATGTGATTCCAGGTACTCAACCCATCTCCATCCCTCCATATAGGATGGCCCTGGCAGAATTACGAGAATTGAAGGAGCAATTAAAAGATTTGTTAGAAAAGGGATTCATAAAGCCTAGTATATCCCCTTGGGGAGCACCGGTTTTATTTGTACGTAAGAAAGATGGCTCATTGAAAATGTGTATTGACTATCGGCAGTTGAATAAGGTGACAATTAAGAACAAATATCCCCTTCCTAGGATTGATGATTTGTTTGACCAGTTACAGGGTGCTAAGTGTTTCTCGAAGATTGATTTGAGGTCGGGTTATCATCAAGTAAAAGTCAAAGAGAAAGATATACCCAAGACAGCTTTCCAAACACGGTATGGTCATTTTGAATTTTTAGTTATGTCATTTGGGCTAACAAATGCACCATCAGCTTTTATGGATCTGATGAATAGGGTGTTCAAGCCATTCTTGGACGTGTTTGTGATTGTATTCATAGATGATATCTTGGTCTATTCAAGATCAAAGGAGGACCATGCTAATCACTTGTGGCAGGTGTTACAGGTTCTTCGTGATCGTAAGCTATATGCAAAGTTTTCTAAATGTGAGTTTTGGTTAAAATCTATGGCATTCTTGGGTCATATTGTCCCTGATGAAGGAATAAGGGTTGATACTCAAAAGATAGAAGCCGTGAAGAACTGGCCAAGACCTACAACACCTACGGAGGTTCGTAGTTTCCTTGGGTTGGCAGGTTATTATAGAAGGTTCGTTGAGGGATTTTCCTCTATTTCTGCACCCTTAACAAAGCTAACATACAAGGCAGCCAAGTTCCAATGGAGCGATGCATGCGAAAGAAGCTTCCAGGAGCTGAAAAATAAGTTGACTTCTACACCTATATTGGTACTTCCAGAAGGCATAGAAGGGTATGCAGTGTATTGTGATGCGTCGGGAGTGGGCTTAGGATGCGTATTGATGCAGCATGGTAAAGTAATAGCTTATGCCTCAAGACAGTTGTGGCCACATGAGAAAAATTATCCAACCCATGATCTAGAGCTAGCAGCGGTTGTATTTGCTTTAAGATATGGCGCCACTACTTGTATGGGGTTCATGTTGACATATATACGGACCATAAGAGCTTGCAATATATCTTTAAGCAGAAGGATCTGAATCTGAGGCAGTGAAGATGGCTTGAGTTATTAAAAGATTATGATGTTGATATCTTGTATCATCCGGGGAAAGCAAATGTGGTGGCCGATGCTTTAAGTCGTAGGACAATGGCAAACACCTATGGGCAGTCCATGGAAAGACAAAGAATAGCTAAGGATCTATACCAACTAGCTAGCTTGGGGGTTCGCCTTCTTGAATCTCAAGATGAAGGGATTATTGTTCAAAATGTAGCAGAATCCTCATTAGTAGTCGAAGTAAAAGAGAAGCAATATAAGGATCCTATTCTATTACAGCTTAAGGAGAATGTACAAAAAGGGGTGACAAGGGCATTTGAGCTTACGCAAAACAAAGTACTCCAGTGCCAAAACAGATTGTGTGTGCCTAATATAGATGGACTAAGGGAGAGAATTATGACAGAAGCACATCATTCAAGATATTCTATCCATCCGGGCTCAACTAAACTGTATCATGACTTGAAAGGAGTGTATTGGTGGAGTGACATGAAGAAGAACATTGCAGAATTTGTTTCTAAATGTCCAAATTGTCAACAAGTTAAAGTAGAGCACCAAAAGCCTGGAGGTTATATGCAACATATAGACCTTCCAATTTGGAAGTGGTACATGATCAACATGGATTTTGTCACTGGTCTACCTCGCTCATTTTGGAAGTTTGACTCCATATGGGTGATAGTTGATAGACTCACCAAATCAGCCCACTTCTTGCCGGTTAAGGCTACTTATACAGTTGAAGAGTATGCAAGGTTGTATATTAAAGAGATAGTTCGGCTACATGGAATCCCAATCTCTATTATATCTGATAGGGGAGCTCAATTCACTGCGAATTTTTGGAAATCATTCCAGAAGAGGTTGGGAACACAAGTGAATTTAAGTACGGCCTTTCACCCTCAAACGGATGGTCAGGCAGAACGTACAATCCAAACACTTGAGGATATGTTACGAGCTTGTGTATTGGACTTTAAAGGTAGCTGGGATGACCATTTACCACTTATTGAGTTTCCTTACAACAATAGCTACCATTCAAGTATTAAAATGGCACCTTATGAAGCTTTATATGGGAGGAAGTGTAGATCACCAATCGGATGGTTTGAAGTGGGTGAAACTACCTTATTTGGGCCAGATCTTGTTCATCAAGCTATGGAAAAAGTTAAGGTGATACAACAGCGGCTGGCAACTGCTCAAAGTCGATACAAATCATATGCAGATATTAGAAGAAGAGGGCTGGAGTTTGCTATAGGAGATTGGGTATTTTTGAAGGTGTCACCAATGAAAGGGGTGATGAGATTTGGTAAAAAGGGAAAGTTAAGTCCACGCTATATAGGGCCATATAATATTATTCGAAGAGTTGGCCAAGTCGCATATGAGTTAGAGCTACCCCGAGAGCTTTCAACTGTCCATTCGGTATTTCATGTCTCAATGCTTCGAAAGTGTATAGGTGACCCATCTCGTATTACTCCTACTGAAGATGTACAAGTTATGGGAGATCTCACTTATGAAGAAGTACCCATTGCTATTCTGGATCGCCAAGTTAAGAGGCTAAGAAATAAGGAAGTAGCTTCCGTAAAAGTACTGTGGAGAAACCAACAAGTAGAAGAAGTTACATGGGAAGCCAAAGAAGCGATGAAATCCAAGTATCCTCATCTATTTCAGTCCGATGAGAAAGGTGGAAGTGTCGAGTTGAGGCATTAACGAGTAAGTATAAGTCTATATATATTATCTGTCTAATAGTGGTACTTAACTTAGGCTTGAGCTTGTTTGGGCTGGTTAACTTTAATATCATTCGAGGACGAATGTTCCTAAGAAGGGGAGGATGTAACATCCCGTATTCTGCATATATTAGTCCTATTCATATATCACTTGATATAGCC
>QJPP01007023.1:0-50000 GCA_003996215.1 Jaltomata sinuosa | reverse complement strand
GTATAAAATACCTTTGTCATACTAGTACTTGGAGGAATAAACATGAAGATCTAATAGTAAATACATATTGAAGTACTTTGATACACTAAAGAGTGAGGAAAAGATCATTAGATATACATTGAGATTATACACTGCCACAATATGTCCGTAACTAGGAAGAGCACCAAGAAAGCTCACTTTGTTGAAAGAATCTGAAATCAAATAGCCTTTACATACCTCAATTTGGGTAACCGTAACATGTCATACCTTCATTTAAAGCCACCACATTTATCTATATCAAATGAAAAGTGTGAAAACTAGATAAGCAACTAACCAAGAGGCTCATATTACGTAAACAATCTACCAAGTAGTAGCCAAGCGACGAGCTTGTAAACTCTCCAATTTAGTGGTGTTCTCACACATTTTCTGTATGCTATAGTTATTTATATGAAATGAACTCCCTCTGAGGTCTCCCGGAACTCCCCGAGCTTCATAATGTACATATAACAATACCTATCATGGGATGGGCAGTAAGCTTACACAAACTTTAAATTAAATGGTGTACTGCCACACCCTATAAATCTGCCCAGTACATCTTTACCCAATCATTTTTCTAAGGTAATCCATGACCTCCCCTACTTCAAAACAAAATAATACAGCCCCCAAACATGTCAGTAAAACCAGAAAACTTGAATTCACAGCTTCCAATCACCATCCCATGAGTTCGACAAACAAGTACGTCTAGAATGCTCAAATGAGCTAATAATTAGAGGTTGGGGCAACACCCTTACCTTGACTATCTAAATATGTTATTTTCCTTCCTAAACCACAAAAAATAGGAGAAGAAAATTAGAACAAGCATCACGTGAAAATGGGGAAAGAACCCGAGCTTATAACACAAAGATGTTACCTTAATATTTGGAAGAGAGTGGCTGCACCTTTGCTACCACACCTATGACTCACTCCACTTCACTACCCATAAAGAACTCTCTAATATACTTGAATCCAAGGAGGAGAGAAGATGATCTTGTGGGCTGCTTTGTAAGAAACAAGTTGAAGAACACCTAGAACCCTAATGGGAATTTTTGGGCGGCTGTTTGTAGGAGAGAGGAGAGAGGAGAGAGCTTGAGAGAATCTAAAATTATACAAGTATAGAATGAGAGAAATGAACTTAATCTTGACCTTAAATGGTCCCATTTTGGCTGCCACTCTCTTTAATTTCTAGCCACCATTTGGCTTTACTTTGGGCCACACACTTAGGGATCCTCTGAGACTTGGATGACGTGCGCACAGGACGGACCGTGGTTCCAAACCATGAACCGTCATCTAAGTCATCATCCCTGGAAACATGGAAATTTTCTGAGATTTTAACTTAGATAGATGGATATGTGCACGGGGTGTTACATGATCATTACATCATCCACTATTACAAAGGACTTTTATCCTCAAAAGACAAGAACAAGGGAGTACCTGAAGGTTCAAACAACTGCGAATACTAGGCCTGTATCTCTCTCTCAGTCTCCCAGGTAGCCTCCTCGACTAGATGGTGCCTCCACCAAACATTAACTACTGGAATGTTTCTAGACCTCAATCTCCTGACATCTCTGGCTAGAATAATAATCGACTCCTTAATAAAAGCTAAACACTCATCCAACTGTACTGAATCCCACTGCAACACATGCGACTCATCCAAAATATAACACCGCAACAGATACATAGAAGACTGGGTGCATAGCTAAAAACATCGAAGGAAAGGCTAACTGATAAGCAATACTACCAACCCTCTGAAGAATCTCAAATGGCCCAATATACCTGGGGCTAATCTTGCCTCTCCTACCAAGTCACCAACACTGAACTCTAAGGCACGAAGTCTACGATCTGCGTATCTCTTCTGCCTACTCTGGGCTACCCAAAATCTGTCCTGACTCACCGGGACTCTATCTAAGGAATTTGAGATGACTGAAGAACACGAGCAAAACTATCCCACCCTTGATTTAGTACTAGTGACAGTATGCTTGCACTTTGTATGACAAAGTCACACATGTTACATATGTCATAGAACACACTTACATGTAGGTGTTATCTGCTTCATAAAACCCTCAATTATTGCGATATGTTTCATAGGACCTTCCCCTATATGTTATAAATTTCACCAATTACTTGGCACAAATCACTTGTCCATATTTTATGTGCATCACAGATTAATCGATCATATGTCATAGGCACTAATCAGTGCTCATTTGTTATATGTTTCATAGACCATTTACCTATATGTGTTACGTGCCTCATAGCCCGCTTATAAGCATTGCAGGCCCTATAGTTTATTTTCCCATGTGTCATATGCTTACTTTTTCATATATGTATACTTATTCACTTAGTCCATTTACCCATATGATAGTCCACCTGCTCATGTGATTCATGTTTCATGGTTCGCTTTATTATATGACTACATGTCTTATAGTTCACTTGCTTTTATGTTATATATGTTTTTGTAGCTTTAATACTCGCGTGTATGTGCTTTATTTAGTCCATCCACTTAACGTGTTTTACATCCCACTTGCTCACATACTATATGTTTTATAATTCATCTGCCCACATGCTATATGTCTTATAGTTCATTGCTCACATGCTACTTTATAGTTCATATGCACATATGATACATGCTTCCATAGATCATATGTTTATATAGCTCAATTATCCATATGTCATACATCTATTAGGTTTACATGTTCATATGTTAAGTGCCCTTTTGTGCTAATCTGCTTATGTGTTATAGACTCTATGTGACTTATTTGTTCATATTTTATATGTCCCTCTGTGAATCTTGAATTAAGTATTAAATATACCGGGATAAAATATCCCGTCGTGTCATAGTGAAGGAAGGATTTTTTCCAAAAAGGTTGGGAACATATGTGAATTTTAGCACAACCATTACCCATAGACAGATGGCTAAGCAGAGTACCCTATTCAGATGTGCAATACAAAATTTTAGAGTTTCACATTGACAATTCAGTGTTCTTCCAAGGTTCACCTATGAAAGGTGTCATAAGATTCGAAAAGAAAGCAAAGTTGAGCCCTCAATATGTTGATCCTTACAGAATGATAAAGAGAATTAGCTAGGAGGCCTATGATTTCATGTGTTCATTCTACAAAAGTTGTTGGAGGTCCATCCTTTATTGTGCCCCTTGAAGATATTAAAGTTACCAGGAATCTATCATTTGAAGAAGTCCCCGTAGCCTCCATTAAAATTTTGTGGAGGAACCAGAATGCAAAACAAGCTACTTGTGAAGCAAAAGATGATATGAAGTCTAAATACCCATTCTTATTCCAAACACCAACATAAGGTATATGATTCATGCTTGAATTCCTTAATTCCATGTGTTCCACTTGTCCAGAGAAAAAGGGAGGTAAGTTATGCTAGCAATACTTAATAGTCTTCATTGAAATACATGGCCAAGAGAGGAGTATTATTTGTCATATTCTCATTTCAAGTGTTATATCTATTGAGATGCCCTGTGAAGCTTATCTATATGTATTTCATGTTAGTTGGCTGATAGTATTGGTTACGAGGGAAACTCTGGCAATTTTTTGTGGGTGATCCATCTTCGATAGTGCCCTTGGAAAGTATGGTTGTGAAAGATAGCCTCATCTATGAGGAGGTTCCAGTTGAAATTCTTGACCATCAGATTCGTAAGTTGAAAAATAAGGAAGTCGCTTCAGTAAAGTTTTGTGGAGAAATTAGGCCGTAGAGGGAGCTACTTGGGAAGAAGAAGCAGCCATGATGTCCAAGTACCTTCACCTCTTTCCATCCGCTCCAGTTCCAGCTTGAGGTAATAGTCCCTTTCAGCCCCTCAGTTTACTCTTGTGTAATTCAGTCTCTGTACCTTGTTCCATCAGTTTACCTTGCATTCCAGCTTATGTGCATGTTTGTGGAACCCAGTTCAATCAGGTATCAGTTTTTAGTACTCAGTTGGTAGGGATTGCAGCTCTTTCCTTCCAAACTCAGCTTACCCAATCTTCATTCGGGGATGAATGATCCCAAGAGGGAGAAAATGTAACACCCTAGAAATTTAAACCAGCTTCTGGGACTCAGAACTTGAAAAACACTCAGAAAAATTCCATCCCAGGTAATCCCCACAGGCTGACCCACAGGCGCCGGAGGTTCGACGGTCCATAGGGGTGCCCATGAGAAGTGGCCAGGAAGTGGTCTCAGACTGCTCCAAATCGATGGGGGACACGATGAGCCGTCATCCAGTACGTAGGAATGGTCCAGTGCCTAGGCCCATCCATCTTGGCTTCGATGGGCCATGGGAGACACCGTGAGAAGTGACAAAGGGACTAGCCTCATCTTCCCCAGACTGACGTCGGAGCCGATGGGCCATCGCAGGTCCGACGCCCGCCGGACAGCCTGTCCGGTGGAGGCTTTTCCCAGAAGTTTCAGCTTAAGTTGGGGGCAGTCCAGTCTTTTCCCAATTCTTTTAACTCAGCCCCTAAGACATCTTGGGAGTAGTAAAGGGGTCTTTAACTCTATTTTTCCCTCATAACTCCTAAATTACTCAGACTTACAAATCTCTCAAGAAATAGAACGCTCTCTCTCAAGAACAAGGCAAAGAGGGTTTTCTCCAGCTTCCTCTCAGAATCCAAAAGTTCAACCGGAGAATCTTCATCCAGGTATGTGGGATTTCACTAGTGGGTTCCTTTCACCCATTAGGTCCCTAGAATTCAGTTAGTTCCTTCAGTTTTCTCATGCTTGATTAGACCTAGGGTTTGTAAACCTTAGAGATTTCCTTATTACTCGGATGTTATGATCTACGTGAGGTTTAGTGCATGTTTCTTGGAAGGATTAGTAAAGTTCATGCTTAAAATATAGAACCCTAGCTTGTGATAATTTCCTGCATTCCAAAAATTATACTTGCTAGACAGATCATCCAGATAATCAGTTTCTCCGACTTTGAATACCATAATCTTCAGTATGTTTATGTTGCATTCCCAGATAATTCAGTCAGTTATGTTCGGAATATAAATGCTATCTGTTTCAGTATTAGTATATTGCATTCTCAGTAAATTATCAGGATTTGAGCTATCCAGTATTTCAGTTTGCATTCATTGCTTATGTATTCAGTGGGAGTAGACTTAGTACCGAGCGGACTAGGGGATGAGGGCTTAGTTGTTAGTTTAGGCTATGACCTTTAGCAACAGTCCTCAAGTCCCAGAACTACGGCGCCACCGTAGGTTCAGAGGAGTCAGCTGTCAGACTAGGTTGTACATCCTTATCCCTTGTGGACATTAGTTTAGTAAATCCACGTCAGTTTAGTTTGTACCCTTGGCAAGGTATGAACGCACTTCCAGTTAGGGTTACAGATTTGCCCAATAGTTAGCTCATCTTGGGGTATGTCGGTTAACAGTAGCTCCCACAATCCATCTTCAGTATTGCATTGATCATGTATCTAGCTTTTCAGTTATGCAGTTCACCATGTTACAGTTACATGATTTATACTTGGTCATTACATCCAGTTCAGCCTTTCAGTTATATTTCAGCATATCTATTTCCTGCTCAGTTTATATGTATATATATTGTTCAGTCCAGCCTGTATCCTACATGCTCAGTACATTCAAAGTACTGATGCATACTTTTGTGCTATATCATTTCATGATGTAGGTCCAGGCACTCAGCGTCCAGATCGTGCATAGTTTGACCTCCGGTCCGTACTCAGCAGCCCAGTGGTGAGTCTTCATTCATCCGAGGAAAAGAGACATGCCTTTATTTCAGTATTTATCTTCAGTTTTCAGATTCATCTGAGTTAGCTAGGGGCATGTCCCAGCAGCTCCTATTTTAGTTAGATGGCTTTCAGACATAGATTAGACTTAGCAGTTGTTGGTGTTATTTTAAGTTAACACTATACTATTATTATTCAGACTTCTGGGTTCTTCCCATTTTTCAGATATCATATTATTTCAGCTTCTGCTCAATGAATTGCTTGAGATTACTTTTCTTTATAGATATGCCATGCCATGGATTAGCTTGGGGTCACTTTTGACATTAAGCACCATGATGCGTTCAGGGGGTAGCTTCGGGGCATGACACTCCAGGCCTGCAAAAGACTGTCCACTTACAAAATAGGCCTAAGCCTATGCCAATGGACTCGTGACATCCATGCACTGAGTCATCAACTGACGCATGTTAAGAAGACCCAAGCTTACATGCACGGGCCCATCCCACAAAGTCCTACAAATGAAGACTCAGGCCTGTCAAGCCTTCTTTCCTCGATCCAAGCCCGGTGAAAAAAAAGCATAAGAAGAGTTCGATAATGGCTGGTCTTTAAAATCCCTTAGAAAAGAGGCTTAAGTCATCGATTCAAATCCGATGATGCTTTTATTTTTACTGGTAAGCCGCTCCGCAAGCAAGGAGTGAGCTAAGTAAATCTTACCTGAAAATGAGTGAGATTCAGTTCTTTTTCCTTTGTCCTTTTTGTTTTGTCATTTTATTTTCTCTATGATCCCAATTATTATATAATAGATTATATAAGAATCCCAAAACGGTACATAATACATATTATTATACTCACTATTTTTTTTTTCAATTTCTAAACAACTATTGTTTGTTAATGTAGGTTGTGTCAGGGATATACTGTTGCTAGTAAGTAATTTCATTTGCATTTTATTCAACGAGACTGAAAAAACAGCAAAGATTTGTTTTATGACAGTTATATTATTTCTAGCCCAAATGAGGTAGTGCCTAATGTCACCGGGTGTGAGTTGGTAGGGGGGGGCCTGAGATCTTGAGAATGGATTAAGGAAATCCTAATGCTCTACCAAACATTCCTCATTCTGAATAGCCTATGAGGGATCTGTATCTAGCCTTGTGATTGGGGCTACCGAGCCCAACAAAAGATGCTCTCAAAAGAGAGCTTTCGACCTTTCTTTATTCCTTTGGAAATAGGGAAGTTAGAAGGGATTGTGGCCCAAGTCTGAGATTTCATTCGCATGAACCCACTTGAGTTTTGGGGCTCGAATGTTTGTGTGGATCCACAAAATTTCTTAGAGGAGGTAAAGAAGATCTTTGGTGTAATGCAAGTGGGTGGTGTGGATGGTATTGATCTAGCTTTGTATCAACTCAAGGACGTGGCTCATATTTGGTTCACTCAATGGAGGAACGCTAGGGATAGGGATGTGGTACCTATTACTTGGGAATGCTTTGAGAGGGCTTTTCTTGATCGGTTTTTCCCAAGGGAGTTAAGGCAAGCTAAGGTCGAAGAGTTCGTGAATTTGAGGCAAGGTTCCATGTCGATTTAGGAATACGGATTAAAGTTCACCCAGCTTTATAGGTATGCTCCTTCCATGGTGGCTTACCCATGGTATGAGATGAGTAAGTAAGTTTATGGAGTATTAGATTTGGTAAAGAAGGAGTGTAGGTCCACGATACTATTGGGCGACATGGATATTTCTTTACTTATGACTTATGCCCATCAGATTGAGGGAGACAAGGTGAGGGAGATGGAAAGGGAGAACAAGAGGGTTAGATTGGAGAGTTTAGGTTTTGGCCATTAGAGGTTTGGTGGCAGACATCGCTCTTCATTTCAGGAGAAATCATCAGGGCCCATCCATTCTTCAGCTAGTACTCCTACCCAGGCCCCCAGGCCTCATCATGATCAGACTGGTAGAGGATCTGGTTCTTATTCGCAGGGGAGTGTTGAAAGGGGGACCTCTTACCCTTCTTGCAATAAGTGTGGTAAGAGTCATCTTGGTGAGTGTTAGCCGGTTTAGGTGGATGCTTTGGATGTGGTCAGGTTGGACACAAGATTAAGGATTGCCCTTTAGCTAAGAAAGGTCATGGAGGTAGTAGGACTAAGTCTGCTCAAAAAGCCCTCAGAGGTCAACTGGCCCAGTAGGGCACTACTTCTAGTTCTGGTGGTCAGCGCTAGAACCTCCTTTATGCCATTTCCTCTCGCTAGGACCAGGAGAGTTTATTGACGTTGTTACTGGTATGTTGAAAGTCTTATCTCTCGATGTGTATGCTTTATTGGACCCTGGTGCCTCCTTATCTTTTAGGACCCCTTATGCTGCTTGCAAGTTCGAGATTAGTCCTGATCAGCTGTTAGAACCCTTTTGTGTTTCTACTCTTGTTTGGTGAGTCAGTCTTATCCAAAAACATCTACCAAAATTTCCCTATCTCAGTCCTTCATAGAGTCACTTCAGTGGATCTAGTAGATTTGGAGATGACTGATTTTGATGTTATTCTTGGTATGGATTGGTTGTATGCATGTTATGCCTCAATTGATTATTGTACTTGAGTTGTCGATTCCAAATTCCCAAATGAACTTGTCTTAGAGTGGCAAGGTAGTCCTCCATCCTTGAAGGGTCATTTCATATCTTATCTTAAGGCTAGGAAGATGATTTCTAAGGGTTGTGTTTATCATATAGTTTGAGTTGTGGACACAAAAGTCCCAGACCCCATCTCTTCAGTCAGTTACTGTTGTGAATGAGTTTCCAGAAGTGTTTCCTGATGATTTGCCTAGAGTCCTTCCTGAGCGGGAGATTGACTTTGGAATAGATCTTTTTCTAGATACACATCCTATCTCTATTCCTCCCTATAGAATGGCTACCACATTGCTTAAGGAATTGAAAGACCAATTGAAGAACCTCCTTGATAAGGGTTTTATTTGACCTAGTATCTCTCTATGGGGTGCTCCAGTGCCATTCAAGAAAGATGGTTCTCTTAGAATGTGTATCGACTACCGTCAGTTAAACAAGGTCACAATCAAGAATAAGTATCACATTCCTAGGATTGATGAATTATTTGATCAGCTTTAGGGTGCTAGTTACTTCTCCAAGATTAACCTTAGGTCTAGTTATCATCAGCTCCGTGTTTGAGGGTGTGACATTCCAAAAACAACCTTCAGAACTCGGTATGGTCATTATTAATTTGTGGTTATGTCTTTTGGACTAACGAATGCTCCTGCAGCCTTTATGGATTTGATGAACTGTGTGTTCAAGCAGTATTTGGATATGTTTGTGATTGTGTTCATTGATGATATTCTTATCTATTTCTCAGAGCATGGAGGAGCATGCAGACCATTTGAGAGTGTTGTTGCAAACTCTCAAGGACCGATAGTTATTTGCTAAGTTTAGAAAGTGTGAGTTTTGGATACAGTCTGTTGCTTTTCTGGGTCATATTGTGACTAGAGATGGTATTTGAGTTGGTTCTCAAAAGATTGAGGCAGTAAAGAACTGGCCTACACCTACTTCCCTGTCTAATATTAGAATCTTTTTGGGTTTGACTGGTTACTACAAGAGATTTGTGGAAGGGTTTTCTTCCATTGCTGCCCCATTGACTCGGTTGACTCAGAAGAAGGTTAAATTTCAGTGGTCTGACTTATGTGAAAGGAACTTTCAGGAATTGAAGACTAGATTGACCACAGTTGCAGTGTTGGCTCTACCCGAGGGCCTAGATGAATTTGTGGTGTATTGTGATGCTTCTAGAATTGGTTTGGGTTGTGTTTTGATGCAGTGTGGTAAGGTGATTGCTTATGCTTTTAGACAGCTTAAGATTCATGAGAAAAACTACCCTACTCATGATCTTGAGTTAGCGGCCGTGGTTTTTGCGTTGAAGATTTGGAGACACTACTTGTATGGTGTTCACATGGATGTATTCATCGATCATAAGAGTCTTCAGTATGTGTTCACTCAAAAGGAATTGAATCTTTGTCAAAGGAGATGGCTTGAGCTTCTTAAGGATTATGATATGAGTGTGTTTTACCATTTGGGTAAGGCCAATGTCATGGTAGATGCACTTAGTAGGTTGTCTATGGGTAGTGTGTCTTCGGTTGAGGACGAAAAGAAGAAATTGGCCAAGCATGTTCATCGACTTGCTCGATTAGGAGTTTGCCTTATGAATTCGACAAAAGATGGTGTTATTGTTCTGAATGGTTCCGAATCTTCCTTGGTAGCTGAAGTGAAAGAGAAGCAATATAGTGATCCTATTTTGCACCAGCTTAAGGGTGCAGTCCATCAGCAAAGGGTGGAGGTTTTCTCCCAAGGGGGAGATGATGTACTTCGATATCAGGGTTGACTGTGTGTTCCTGACATAGATGGGTTGAGACAACGAATTTTTACAGAGGCTCATAGCTCCAGGTATTCTTTTCACCCCGGTGCCACCAATATGTACCATGACCTATGAGAAGTCTATTGGTGGAATGGCATGAAAAGGGACATAGCAGGTTTTGTGGCTAAGTGTCCCAACTGTCAACAAGTAGAGGTAAAGCATCAGCGACCGGGTGGTATGACTCAAGATATTGATCTTCCTACTTTCAAGTGGGAAGCGATTAATTTGGATTTGATTACTGGTTTGCCTCGTACTTATAGGCAACATGATTCTATTTGGGTGATTGTCGACAAAATGACTAAATCAGCCCACTTCTTGGCTGTTAAGACTACGGATTCAACAAATGATTATTCTAGACTCTACATTCGGGAGATAGTCAAATTTCATGGTGTTCTATTGACTATCATTTCATATAGGGATACTCAGTTTACATTCCAATTTTGGAAGTCATTTCAGAAAAGTCTTGGTACTCAGGTAATGCTTAGCACAACTTTTCACCCACAGATGGATGTCCATGCGGAGCGTATTATTCAGACTTTTGAGGATATCTTGAGAGCTTGTGTGATTAATTTCAAAGGTAATTGGGATGATTACTTACCTCTTATCGAAGTTTCCTACAACAACAGCTTCTATTCTAGCATCCAGATGGCTCCTTATGAGACACTTTATTTGCAGAGGTGTAGATCTCCAATTGGTTGGTTTGAGGTAGGTGGGGCAGCCTTGATTGGTCCAGAATCAGTTCATGAGACTATGGAGAAGGTTCAGATCATTAGGGAGAGGTTTATGACCGCTTAGAGTCAACAGAAATCATTTGCAGATGTAAGGAGAAGAGAGTTGGAGTTTGAGGTTGATGATTGGGTATTTCTGAAAGTGTCACCCATGAAGAGTGTGATGAGATTTGGCAAGAAAGTGAAACTTAGTCCCCGCTATGTAGGTCCTCATCGGATTTTGAGGAGAGTTGGTAGTGTTGCTTATGAGTTAGATTTTTTCACGACCAAACTACCGGGCCATGCCGACACTTACACTAAGCACCTAGATAGGCGAACCCTTACCACCCGATCCAACAGGTAAATGCGGAAAAACAAGTATAACTATAAATAACTTCCTTTTTATACATGGAAACAAATAAACCTTTTTTTATTTCAGGAAGTCCCTTTACAAAAAGAAATACAATAATGTTTTATAACTGAAAAACAACCCTCCCTAGGATCTGGTCTAAGCTGCTACAAGAGCTACTACATGAGAAATACAATAATTAAAAGAAAACACAACTCCCACCATGGAAATAAAGAGTAGAAGCTGTTGGAGATCGTCATCATCCTGTATCTATGAAACATCACTGATCCTGCAACCAGACTATACCCAAAAAGGTATAGCAAGAGTAGTATCAATACAAACAACACGTACTGATAGGCATCATGAGTCGACCCAAATCCATTCCCTACCATCATATAAGAAATCAAGAGAAAATAGGTAGTATAAATTTACAAATGTCCAGTCCCTCGTCATCCGCCTTCAATACTGCCCTGTGACCTCTATGGAGCCACTAACAGTTCTGTCCTAAGCTTTCCTATCCTGCTTCCACTGCCAACTCCACTAGTCGGCAGCCCTTCAACCAATCTATCCTGGTCATGGTCAACTAGTCACACGTAATCGTAGGACTTCCCAAGTCACCATCTACACTAGAATTCCCAAGTCACCCATCTTACCAACCACAATAAGCATCTCAGTGGTTCTAGTATCAGTAATCAGGTCTACTATCCACCCCTGCTAGCCAGTTGAGAAACAACCTGCAAAACCTTGACTTGCCACCCTGACTCGAATTAAGATTTTAAGTCAACCACTTGACCCTTAGCCCTTAGCCACGCAATGAACTACCCGTGGATTTGGTGTAAACAACCCCCAAGGTTCCTTACCCTTGACATCCCGTCAGTTCAGGCACTCACCAAATACTAGTCTTACTTCACCAAACCAGTCAAACTTGACTCTCGAGGAACCTTAGTACCCCCAAGCTCACCCATTTTGGACCCATCAAGCAATACACCACAACACTTCTAGTCTTGTACCCAACTAGCCTAGACATTATAAAACAACCAAGTCCATATGACCCTCAATAAGACTCTCAGTCAACACTCAGACTCAACAACCATATAAGTCATAGCCAACTACTCAAGTGCCCATACACATAAAGTTGTGTCACCACTTGCAAGATACTCGGACCACCCAAGGATCCCTAGGACATCATCTATGCGTATAATATGCGACCCCGATTTATAGAAAAACCACCTTGTCACTTAAGCACCCAACTCGGCCATTCAAGGACTAATTATACACCAAATATTGATAAATCTTGGTTCTCTCAGGAACCCAACATATGAAGAAAGTCAATAGAAGATAACCCTGTTTACTCGAGGAACCAACATGTAGAGAACATCTATAACAGATAACCCGATTCACTTAAGGAACCAATATGTAAGAAACAACTAGTAATAGATAGACCTAGTTCACTCAAGGAACCAACACACATGTAACACTCAATCCCGTACCAGGCGTGGTACCCGATCCAACCATAATAGAACATGTACTAGGCGTGGTACCCGAGCCAACCATAATATAACCTGTACCAAGCGTGGTAACTGAGCAAACCATAATAGAACCTGTATCAGGCATGGTACCCGAGCCAACCGTAATAGAACTTGTACCAGGCGTGGTACCCGAGCCAACCATAATAGAACCTGTACCAGGTGTGGTACCTAAGCCAACCAACAAGTATCCCATACCAGGTGTGGTACCCTAGCCAACAGAATATAACATCAATCCAATCAATCAACAACATGAACAATGTATACTTGTAAGCCAACAAGCAAAAAAACTAGTTCATTTCACAAAGACTGATAACTGGATAAGTAGACATTCATAAACTCATTCCCTAAGCATGCAACTCACACAATACTAAGCAAAAGTACATAAACACACATTGCAAAATGGGAAATCAATAACCATCACTTAAGTGTTCAACATGCCATCTAGGTCTACACTAAGACCAACCCCACACTTAAGTTCAACTACCGGTGTAACGACCGGGTTTGTCATTATGGGTAAACCATTCGTGCCAAGTTTTGGGTTAGAAAACTTTCGGGTTTGGGAGTTGAAAATTCTGGGCTAGGCTAGTCTCGACCAGTTTTGGAGCAAGGTATGGTCTAGGACAATTCGGGTAATAATTGGGTTAGATCTCTTGGTTCAAGCTAGTTTTCCTTGTAGCTAAGATATAGACGAGTTTGGGGGAATTTTCAAAATCGAATTAGGGTAAGTAGAGCTACCGAAATTGAGGTTTACATGAAGGGGTTATTCTGGAACATCGGGGATTCAAGGTATGTTGTAAAAAAGGCTCTTTTCAGGAATTTTCCGAGTTTCTATCCGTGACGAGTGCTACCGCTCTGCCACAGCGGCCTCCACTATAGCAAAATAATTACCGCTATAGTGGAAGTCAAGACGGTCAACCTCTGCCATAGCAGTTGACTCTGCTATAGTGGTACCGCTATAGCATAGCAGGGACCGCTATAGTGGAGCAACGGGACCAGAAAATCTAGAAAATGGGTTTTTAATTTCATTATCTTCCCTTCAGCCCTAAAAACAGACAAGAGCTATTCCAAAAGCCCTCCTAGGTTGCTCCAAGGCTTGAGAGCCATGGGGAGGAGGGATTCCAGCGAAAGGGATGCGAAAACACAGATTCGGGCCTGTAGAATCGCCAGGAACGCCTCTATGGAGCCAAAAATGCATGGTTGTAGCTGCTTGGCGTCCAGGTAGGCTAGGTTTCATAATTATTTAGACTTATTTACTTTTCATACTTATTGTATAGTGGGAATAGAGAATCCATGTTTTAGGCCTCCGAGCATGGAGTTTGGCGGATTCGGGTTTGGTTATGTTGATTTAGGATGTACGGAGTAAATGGCTAGTCTTGTGATTGTGTTATGTGGTTAGATTATTCATATTGGTGTGATAAAATGATAGGTTAAGGGACTAGTATGTCATAAAGGTTCGGGGAACCGAAGAAGCGCTTGGGAAGCCACGAGAAATGGGAATAGGAAACTCCTAGGTGGGGTTTCAGGAATTTTTATAGATTGAGACATAGTGGCGGTCCTGCTAAAGTAAGGAAAAGGAAAATAGAGTAGCTGCGTATATGATTAATTTAAAGAGAAACTGCTCATTACATGTTCTAGAATAAAAAGAGTGAATTAGGAATAGTCTTCGAACGGGGTTTGATGGTTCGTTGTTGTACTCGAAAGGGGTAGGTGATGGCTTATAATTTCTAGGAATTTTGTATATTCTTGTACCCATGTCTAAGTGTTTGTATAAATTACATTTCTTAGGGAAGTTGTGTAGAATGTCTAAGGTTCCTGCTTTACAGTCTGTGATTTGAACGGTATTTACTTGTTGGTTTACAAGTTGTTTGTTCATGCATTTGACTGTGGATTGTTGACATTTGGTTGGCTCGGGTACCACGCCTGGTATGGGTATACTAACGGTTGGCACGGGTACCACGCCTGGTACGGGTAAAACAAATGGTTGGCTCGGGTACCACGCCTGGTATGAAATACTAATGGTTGGCTTGAGTACCACGCCTGGTACGAGTTTATTTTACTGCATCATCGCATTGTTGTTGTTACATTGCTTTGATATTGTTGCATTGCATTGATTGTTATTAGTTCCGTTAGTAGACTAGGCTATTTTTATTGAATTTTGATATTCAATGGTGGTCCTTAAGTGACCGAGAATCCTGTTATGTCTGTTGAGTTTGGTCTTGGTGTAGGCCGGGTTGTTATATCATGTTATTTGTTGGTCTTGGTGTAGGCCGGGTTGTTATATCATGTTATTAATTGGTCTTGGTGTAGGACGGGTTGTTATATCATGTTATGAGTTTGGTCTTGGTGTAGGCTGGGTTGTTATATCATGTTATGAGTTTGGTCTTGGTGTAGGCCAGGTTGTTATATCATGTTATGAGTTTGGTCTTGGTGTAGGTTGGGTTGTTATATCATGTTATTAGTTGGTCTTGGTGTAGGCCGGGTTGTTATATCATGTAATTAGTTGGTCTTGGTGTAGACCGGGTTATGATGTTAATTATTAGTTGGTCTTGGTGTAGACCAGGTAGCTTGTTGAACACTTAGGTGTGGTTAGAGGATCCTTGGAGGGTCCGGGTTTCTGGATTAGAAAGAGATTTAGATATAACTCTGTTGTTTTCATTGCACGTGTCAATGGTTTCTAGGTGATTTTAATGTGATTGGTCAATTGGGAGTACGACGGAAAGTCTGAGGTTGTAGTTGTTTGTTGTTATAACCAGGATGGAAAGTTGTCCGATAGGTCCGAGAAGGGCCGGACACTGGTAAGTAATACTACGAGTATAAGTGGTTTGGTTGGGTAATTAGCCGGGTTAAGTCTGAATATCTAGTCAAGGCGGTTGACTTGGAAAAGGGAAGGGTATTCCAAGTATAGACATTGTCATTAGTGGGTTAAAGGTGACTTGGGAAGTCTACGTGTCAAGGTGACTTGGGAAGTCTAGGTGAAAAGGTGACCTTGAGAAGTCTAGTTATGAGTGAGACTTGGGAAGTCTTAGATGTCAGGGTCAAGGTTAAAGGTGACGGAGGGAGCTATAATGTTTATTTCATGTTTTTCCCTATTTTCCTATATGATGGTACGTGTTGATTTGGGTCGATCGATGATGCCTACCAGTACGTGTGGTTGTACTAACTCTAGTCTTGCTATACCTTTTTTTTGGGTATAGTCTGGTTACAAGGTTGGTGATGTTTCACACGTTCAGGATTGCGGTAATTTTCTAGCAGCTCCTACTTCCTTCTATGTTGGGAGTTGTGTCCATTTTATGTTGTAAGCTCATCTCGTAGAATCTCTTGTACCGGCTTAGACTAGGTTCTGGGGAGGGTGTTTATCTGAGTAATAAATTTCCGCATGTTTTAAAGGTTGTGTAATTTTTGAAAGTTGTTGTATAAAGATTTTCCAAACATTTGTAAAGGGATTCCTCATGTATTAAAGGACTTATTTAATGGTTTACTTTCTTTTCCGCATTGCCTGTTGGTTTGGGTGGTAAGGGTTCTCCTATCTAGGTGGATTAGAGTAGGTTCCCGCACGGCCTGGTAGTTGGGTCGTGACCAATGGTATTAGAGCCCAGGTTACCGGTCTCCCAGTACAAGGGAATATGTCGAATAGAGCCCCGCGGATTGGTGTGTAGATGTCCATATCTAATCCTAGGGAAGCTATGAAGCATTCTAGGAAACATCTCTCTTCTTTCATTCCTTTTCGTGCCGTTCTTTCACTTGCTTGTATGGGTTGAATCCAATTGGTATCTCAACGAATTAAGGATGTCATTGGACTTTGGTTGCAGTAAGACAAGTAAAGAAAATTTGAACCGGGAAGATTCCAATTGGTATCTGGCCTGGGAGGCTATATAAATGATGGATGAATCAGCTAACGGTCATCCATGAAGCGAATGAAAGGTGATGAAACTGGTTTGATTGAATGTAAGAGCTTCAGACTCGTGATTGTATGTATTGCATTGTTTGAATGACTGCAATTTTGTGGTGTGTATTTACTGAGTTGCCCTGAATTTGTAGTTAATGAAGAGTCTTAACTTGGTTATGTACTAACGATTGAAGAAATTCTTGTGTTGTAATTCAAGTGGAAAATAGTATGCTAAATGCTGGGTAGGGTCTTATCGTTGGTAAAAATGATAAGGGAAAAAGGGTATTTACGCTTGTGGGAACTCAGGTTCCAAGTGGTTGGTATGTGAATAAGTACCAGGGACAAGGGATATTATTTCTTAATAGCGGGAGTTATGGTAAGACATGGATGATCGACTAATGGTCATCCATCGGACTAATAAAGAGTAAATTGTGTGACTTGATTTTGTTGAGACTTGATTTGGTTGTGACTTGATTTGGTTGTAACTCGAAGTCGAAATGTTTTGTTGTACAACTCTGGTGTGACTTGCTTGAAGTGCGTGTAAATTGTTGTCTCTCGTACATGTTGAGTCTGCAGAGGGTCACTAAGGTGAAAAAATTCTGTGTACCTTAGGCTGTGATAAGTTGTTTAAAGTCTTGATTTAAAAGTGGTACTGCATTTTGAAAAAGGGCTTATCATTGGTTAAGATGATAAGGGATTGGAAACTGTGTCTGTAGGGAAGCTTCGGTTTCAGGACAGTCGGGACTTGGTTGGGAATCACGGGAACAAGGGAGTCATTAGTGTGTAATGGCAGGAAGATATTGTTGGGAACAATTGTCTAGTGTTAACGCTTTATAATTTATAGTATTTTAGTTGAATCGTGATGCGTTTGATGCCAGGAATGGTCTTAAGGGTGGTTTAAGACCATGGCGGGATTTACAGGACTAAACAAAGGTAACTGGGAAAGGGAAAGGATACACTTACTAAAAATTTCAAGTTTCTGGGCTGTTACCATCGGGACCGCGGTAGCGGTATGGTTATCGCTACGATAGAACCGCTATAGCGGAGCGGCCACTGCTATAGCGGAAGAGCGCGAGGGAGAAGCCTCACCCTGTTTTTACCTCGTTTTTCATTCATTCCCGGGGCATCTAAAGGCAACGGTTGCCTTGCAGGCTGCCATGTGAAATAAGGAAATCGACTATAAAACTTATATAGCATGCATATAAGGTAAATTTCTTGAATACTTAGCATCCGTGCGCGACCAAAGGAAAGGGTAGATATGGTATCCCGAGGGATTGGTAAAACTATGATTGACCATTGGTGGGAATAGTCACCTATGTAGAGTTTTGAAAAATGACCCGTGATTGATCGAGTAGTGTTGGACACTGCTTATGGGCTATGTGATTAGGTGATTTTTGACTTGTTTAGTGTTGATGATCCTCAGTGGTAGGGTCGATTGAAGGAGTGGGGTTATTAAATGGGTTTCTTTAGCATTATTGTGTCTCTTGTGACCATGATAATACCCAGTGTTACTGCTCGTTAAGTGGTGAGCGTATTCTCACCATAGCATTGGTTAGGGTGTAAGCGCCCGGGTAGAAATTCCCAACCCCCCAAGACGAGAGTTAATAAAAATATCAAGGTAGGATGAGCCCAATGAAATCCTCATTGTTGCATAGTTTAGAGATACGTGGTGTCTCGATGCATAGTGTTGATAGGAGTAAGGTGACAGGATGATATGTGAGGGGCATAGTACCCCATAGGAAGCTTCCGGAATGGAGTTCAGGCTAGTAGAACTCTGGGTATAGTGGGAAAGGGATCGCCATGGTGTGATCTAGTCCCCTTGGAAGGGAAAAACTGTGTTGTTCGTTAGTTAAGTTTCTTTGGCTCCGGTGTTTCAGCGAGGCTCCAGATTTATTGGCCACTCGAGAAGGGATAATATAGTTTCCTTGTGAAGCTCGAAAAAGGAAATTCCTTGATAGAGCGGAAATGAGTTAAATATTTTGGCTGAGTTGGGTATACCAAGGGATTGGGAGGTTTTTGGTGGTTTGTGTAAGGTTATATTTATGCTGTCATAGTAGAGCATTAAGATTGAGGGATGGGCTTGTTCTTTCCCTCGGCCATAGAGATCGTTCGGGGATGAACGATGGGTAAATTGGTATCTATTATAACGACTGGGTTCGTCATTATGGGTAAACCATCCGTGCCAAGTTTCAGGTTAGAAAACTTCCGAGTTTAGGAGTTGAAAATTCTGGGCTAGGCTAGTCTCGACTGGTTTTGGAGAGAGGTAGGGTCTAGGACAATCCGGGTAACGATTGGGTTAGATATCTTGGTTCGAGCTAGTTTTCCTTGTAGCTAAGACATAGAGGAGTTTGGGGGACTTTCAAAATTAAATTTGGGTAAGTAGAGCTCTCGAAATTGAGGTTGACGTGAAGGGGTTATTCTGGAACGTCGGGGATTCAAGGTGTGTTGTAAAAAGGGCTCTTTTCAGGAAGTATCTAAGTTTCTGTCCGTGACGAGTGCTACCGCTCTGCCACGGTGACCTCCGCTATAGTAGAATAATTACCGCTATAGTAAAAATCAAGATGGTCAACCTCTTCCATATCAGTTGACTCCGCTACGGCGGTACCGCTATAGCGGAGCAGGGACCGCTATAGCAGAGCGACGGGACCAGAAAACCCATAAAATAAGTTTTTAATTTCATTCTCTTCCCTTCAGCCCTAAAAAAAGACGAGAGCTATTCCATAAGCCCTCCTAGGTTGCTCCAAGGCTTGGGAGCCATGGGGAGGAGGGATTCCAGCGAAAGGGACGCAAAACACAGATTCGGGCCTACATAATCGCCAGGAACGCCTCCACGAAGCCAGAAACGCATGGTTGCAGCTGCTTGGCGTCCAGGTAGGCTAGGTTTCATGATTAGTTAGACCTGTTTACTCTTCGTACTTGTTGTATAGTGGGAATGGAGAATCCATGTTTTAGGCCTCCGACATGGAGTGTGGCGGATTCGGGTTTGGCTATGTTGATTTGGGATGTACGGAGTAAATGGCTGGTCTTGTGATTGTGTTATGTGGTTACATTATTCATATTGGTGTGATAAAATGATAGGTTAAGGGACTAGTATGTCGGAAAGGTTCGGGGAGCCGGGCAAGCACTTAGGAAGCAACGAGAAATGGGAATAGGAAACTTCTAGGTGGGGTTTCAGGAATGTTTATAGCTTGAGACGTAGTGGCGGTCCTGCTAAAGTAAGGAAAAGGAAATTGGGTAGCTGCGTATATGATTAATTTAAAGAGAAATCGCTCGTTAAATGTTCTAGAATAAAAAGGGTGAACCAGGAATAGTCTTCGAACGGGGTTTGATGGTTCGTTGTTGTACCTGGAAGGGGTAGGTGATGGCTTGTGATTTCTATGAATGTTGTATATTCTTGTACCCATATCTAAGTGTTTGTATGAATTACATTGCTTAGGGAAGTTGTGTAGAATGTCTAAGGTTCCTGCTTTACAGTCTGCGATTTGAACGTTATTTGCTTATTGGTTTACAAGTTGTTTGTTCATGAATTTTCTATGGATTATTGACATTCTGTTGGCTCAGGTACCACGCTTGGTACGGGTATACTAACGGTTGGCACGTGTATAACAAATGGTTAGCTCGGGTATCACGCCTGGTATGAAATACTAACGATTGGCTTGGGTACCACGCCTGGTACGGGTTTATTTTACTGCATCATAGGTCGTGACTAATGGTATCAGACCCCAGGTTACCGGTCTCCCCGTACAAGGGCAAATGTCGAATAGAGCCCCGCGGATTGGTGTGTAGACGTCCACATCTAATCCTAGGGAAGTTATGAAGCATTCTAGGAAACATCTCTCTTCTTTCATTCCTTTTGTGCAGTTCTTTCACTTGCTTGTATGGGTTGAGTCCAATTGGTATCTCTTGATTCCAATTGGTATCTCAACGAAGTAAGGATTTCATTAGACTTTGGTTGTAGTAAGACAAGCAAGGAAAATTGGAACCGAAAAGATTCCAATTGGTATCTGCCCTGGGAGGCTATATAAAGGATGGATGAATTGGCTAACGGTCATCCATGAAGCGAATAAAAAGTGATGAAACTGGTTTTATTAAATGTCAGAGATTGAGACTCGTGATTGTATGTATTGCATTATTTGAATGACTGCAATTTTGTGATGTGTAATTGCTGAGTTGCCTTGAATTTGTAGTTAATGAAGAGTCTTAACTTGGTTATGTACTAACGATTGAAGAAATTCTTGTGTTGTAATTCAAGTGGAAAACACTATGCTAAATGTTGGGCAGGGTCTTATCGTTGGTAAAAATGATAAGGGAAAAATCGTATATACACTTGTTGGAACTCAAGTTTCAAGTGGTTGGTATGTGAATAAGTACCAGAGACAAGGGCTATTATTGCTTAATAGCGGGAGTTATGGTAAGACATGGATGATCGACTAATGGTCATCCATGGGACGAATAGAGTGTAAATTGTGTGACCTGATTTGGTTGAGACTTGATTTGGTTGTGACTTGATTTGGTTGTAACTTGAAGTTGAAATATTGTGTTATACAACTCTCGTATGACTTGCTTGAAATGTGTGTAAATTGTTGATAGGAGTAAGGTGACAGGATGATATGTGAGGGGCATAGTACCCCATAGAAAGCTTCCAGAATGGAGTTCGAGCTAGTAGAACTCCGGGTATAGTGGGAAAGGGATCGCCATGGTGGGATCTAGTCCCCTTGCTAGGGAAAAACTGTGTTGTTTGTTAGTTGAGTTTCTTTGGCTCCGGTGTTTCAGCGAGGCCCCAGATTTCTTGGGCACTCGGGAAGGGATAATCTAGTTGCCTTGTGCAGCTCGAAGGAAGGAAATTCCTTGATAGAGTGGAAGTGAGTTAAATATTTTGGCTGAGTTGGGTATACCAAGGGATTGGGAGGTTTTTGGTGGTTTCCGTAAGGTTATATTTACACTGTCATAGTAGAGCATTAAGATTGAGGGATGGGCTTGTTCTTTCCTTCTGCCATAGAGATCATTTGGGGATGAACAATGGGTAAATTGGTATCTGTTATAATGACCGGGTTCGTCATTACGGGTAAACAATTCGTGCCAAGTTTTGAGTTAGAAAACTTCTGTGTTTGGGAGTTGAAACTTTTGGGCTAGGCTAGTCTCGACCAGTTTTTGAGCGAGGTAGGGTCTAGGATAATCCGGGTAAGGATTGGGTTAGATGTCTTGGTTCGAGCTAGTTTTCCTTGTAGCTAAGACATAGAGGAGTTCGGGGGACTTTCAAAATTAAATTTGGGTAAGTAGAGCTCCCGAAATCGAGGTTAACGTGAAGGGGTTATTCCGGAACATTGAGGATTCAAGGTGTGTTGTAAAAAGGGTTCTTTTCAGGAAGTATCTAAGTTTCTGTCCGTGACGAGTGCTACCGCTCTTCCACGGCGACCTCCGTTATAGTAGAATAATTACCGCTATAGTAAAAATCAAGATGGTCAACCTCTTCCATATCGGTTGACTCCGCTATGGCGGTACTGCTATAGTGGAGCAGGGACCGCTATAGCGGAGCGACGAGACCAGAAAACCCAAAAAATAAGTTTCTAATTTCATTCTCTTCCCTTCAGCCCTAAAAAAAGACGAGAGCTATTCCAAAAGCCCTCCTAGGTTGCTCCAAGGATTGGGATCCATGGGGAGGAGGGATTCCAGCGAAAGGGACGCAAAACCACAGATTTGGACCTGCAAAATCGCCAGGAACGCCTCCACGAAGCCAGAAACGCATGGTTGCAGCTGCTTGGCGTCCAGGTAGGCTAGGTTTCATGATTAGTCAGACCTGTTTACTCTTCGTACTTGTTGTATAGTGGGAATGGAGAATCCATGTTTTAGGCCTCCGGCATGGAATGTGGCGGATTCGAGTTTGGTTATGTTGATTTGGGATGTACAGAGTAAATGGCTGGTCTTGTGATTGTGTTATGTGGTTACATTATTCATATTGGTGTGATAAAATGATAGGTTAAGGGACTAGTATGTCGGAAAGGTTCGGGGAACCGGGAAAGCTCTTGGGAAGCCACGGGAAACAGAAATAGGAAACTCCTAGGTGGGGTTTCAGGAATGCTTATGGCTTGAGACGTAGTGGAGGTCCTGCTAAAGTAGGGAAAAGGAAATCAGGTAGCTGCGTATATGATTAATTTAAAGAGAAATCGCTCGTTACATGTTCTAGAATAAAAAGGGTGAACCAAGAATATTCTTTGGACTGGGTTTGATGGTTCGTTGTTGTTCCCGAAAGGGGTAGGTGATGGCTTACGATTTATGTGAATGTTGTATATTCTTGTACCCATATCTAAGTGTTTGTATAAATTACATTACTTAGGGAAATTGTGTATGATATCTAAGGTTCCTTCTTTACAATCTGTGATTTGAATGGTATTTTCTTGTTGGTTTACAAGTTATTTGCTCATGCATTTGAATGTGGATTATTGATATTCGGTTGGCTCGGGTACCACGCCTGGTACGGGTATACTAACGGTTGGCACGGGTACCACGCCTGGTACGGGTATAACAAATGGTTGGCGCTGGGTACCACACCTGGTACAAAATACTAACGGTTTGCTTGGGTACCACGCCTGGTACGGGTTTATTTTACTGCATCATTGCATTGGTATTATTGCATTGCATTGATATTGTTGCATTGCATTGATTATTATTGGTTCTGTGAGTGGATCGGGCTATTTTTATTGAATTGTGATATTCAATGGTGGCTCTTGAGTGATCGGGAATCCTGTTATGTCTGTTGAGTTTGGTCTTGGTATAGGCTGGGTTTTTATATCATGTTATTTGTTGGTCTTAGTAGAGGTCGGGTTGTTATATCATGTTATTAGTTGGTCTTGGTGTAGGCCGGGTTTTTATATCATGTTATGAGTTTGGTCTTAGTGTAGGCCGGGTTGTATATCATGTTATGAGTTTGGTCTTGGTGTAGGCCGGGTTGTTATATCATGTTATGAGTTTGGTCTTGGTGCAGGCCGGGTTGTTATATCATGTTATTAGTTGGTCTTGGTGTAGGCCGGGGTGTTATATCATTATATTAGTTGGTCATTGTGTAGGCCAGGTTGTTATATCATGTTATTAGTTGGTTTTGGTGTAGTTCGGGTTGTTATATCATGTTATTAGTTGGTCTTGGTGTAGGTCGGGTTTTTATATCATGTTATTAGTTGGTCTTGGAGTAGGACGGGTTGTTATATCATGTTATTAGTTGGTCTTGCTATAGGCCGGGTTGTTATATCATGGAATTAGTTGGTCTTGGTGTAGACCGGGTTATGATGTTAATTATTAGTTTGTCTTGGTGTAGACCGGGTAGCCTGTTGAACACTTAGGTGTGGTTAGAGGATCCTTGGAGGGTCTGGGTTTCGTGATTAGAAAGGGATTTAGATATAACTCTGTTGTTGTCATTGCACGTGTCAATGGTTGCTAGGTGATTTTCATGTGATTGGTCAATTGGGAGTATGACGGAAAGTCTGGTGTTGTAGTTGTTGGTTGTTATAACGAGGAATGGAAACTTGTCCAAGAGATCCGGGAAGGGCCAAACACTGGTAAGTAATACTACGGGTATAAGTGCTTTGGTTGGACAGTTAGCCGGGTTAAGTCTGAATATCTAGTCAAAGCTGTTGACTTGGGCAAGGGAAGGGTAGTCCAGGTATGGACATTGTTATTGGTAGGTTAGAGGTGACTTGGGAAGTCTACGTGTCAAGGTGACTTGGAAAGTCTAGGTGACAAGGCGACCTTGAGAAGTCTAGTTACGAGTGAGACTTGGGAAGTCCTAGATGTCAGGGTCAATGTTAAAGGTGAAGGAGGGAGCTATAATATTTATTTCATGTTTTTCCCTATTTTCCTATATGATGGTACGTGTGGATTCGGGTCGACCGATGTGCCTATCAGTACGTGTGGTTGTACTGACTCTACTCTTGCTATACCTTTTTTTTTTTGGTATAGTCTGGTTGCAAGGTTGGTGATGTTTCACAAGTTCAGGATTACGGTGATCTTCCAGCAGCTCCTACTTCCTTCTATGGTTGGAGTTGTGTCCATTTTATGTTATAAGCTCATCTTGTAGAAGCTCATGTACCGGCTTAGACTAGGTTCTGGGGAGTGTTTTTATATGGTTAATAAATTTCCGTAAGTTTTAAAGGTTGTGTAATTTTCGAAAGCTGTTGTATAAAAATTTTCCAAACATTTGTAAAGGGATTCCTCATGTATTAAGGGATTTATTTAATGGTTTACTTTCTTTTCTGCATTGCTTGTTGGTTCGAGTGGTAAGGGTTCTCCTATCTAGGTGGATTAGAGTAGGTGCCTGCACGGTACGGTAGTTGGGTCGTGACAACCGGCCTCTCATGGGCCAGTATGAAATAATCACAGCTCAACAATTAAACACGGTCCACTCATGGAACCATCAACAATTACAAATAACAGTGTATAATTAGACCCGCCCGAAGACTAAATCCCGGCTTATCATTTAGACACATGTAGTCGTTTTCATCTAATCCGGACCCCCATTCCTGAAAAGTAAGCATATTCTAGAGATTTCATCCCCTGACAGTACAGACTCTTGACCCTGTCTGTTCATTCCATTTACCTTATTTCAAATATTGCTGGGAACCCGCTGTTATACCCCATTTTAACCGGGATCAAAGTGGTGTATAACATGTTGGTGATTCTTCAATTATTAACTTAAAGAGTCGCCACCTAATCATTTTAAAAGTTAATTAGCATACCCAAATTATTAACTAAAGTTATGCTAAATTAACTCTAATTAAAGGTCTACTTTAACTCATATGATTCTAGGTAAGGATTCTAATTATCCTAAAGGGAAGGTGTTAGGCATACTTAAAGATCCGTTAAAGATGGTTAACTGGTCAAACTTAAGTTAGAAAAACAATTAAGAGAAATATATTTTATTACTTGTTTTAAAGAAAATATTTAACTAAAAAGTTAAGCAAGATAACATGTAAAATAAAGGATGTGTATAAGCTATATGAAGATAATATATAAGTAAGATGGAAAATATTACAACATATTTGAATTTTTAGAAAAAGGAAGCAATAGGCAAAGATGTTTGATACCTTATTATAAAATATTTCTCAAATCAAACGAGAGGGGAAAAAATTGCAAACACATAAACATTGTTTTGCGTTTCTCAAAAGTGTATTTTTATTCTTTCGTAAATCATTTTTTGTTCTTTAGAAATCTGCACTTTTTACGCCAACATGTGTAATTTTAAGTTCTTAAAAAAATATCTACTTGTCTACTTAAAAATCTGCACTTTTAGACCGAAAAAATCTGCACTTTTAGCTCATTTAAACCAGCATTTTGCTCTAAGAAAAAATCTGCACTTTTTCACCAAGAAAGGTCTTTGTTTTAAGCTCTTACACAACTATAGTTTGACATGAAAAATATGTTTCAACTTTTGATAAAAAACTGGATTTTTTCTGCCCCAAAACCTGCACTTTAATGCTAAAGAGATGTATATATATTTTTAAAAAAGAAAACAAATAGCTGAAATTTGCTTAAAGAAAATGATTCCTTTTAGCTCAAAAGATCCATAAATTAAAAGTAGTTTGACATAAATTAAAAAGGTTTTTCTCTTTTTATTTATAAAGCTAACAGTGAAGAAAATAAAAAAAAGTTATAAGTATAGATTCTAATACTTCAAAATATCATAGACATGTATGTACATATACGAAGGAGAAGAGTTAGCTACATGGCTCTATTATTATATATAGCAAACTACCCTTTCTAAGGTTCACGTGTTCTAGGCCTAATTCTTTATCGACAAAATCAAAAAAAGTTAAAATAAAATTATAAGAGCAAGAACAACTAAATAAATGTCGCAAAAATCCATAATAGAATCAATAACAAGATGAGTAGAAACCCTAGAGAAGTATCCTCCACTCTCATTTCACTGCAGGAGAAATGGATAAAGAAGGATGTGTTATTCTTCTCCCTCTATTGCTTGTTCGTACACAAAGCGAGAAGACTAGAGATATGCTTGAGGGGTAAAATACAAGTTCACTTCATCTACAATGACGTGGAGTCTCATTTGAGACTCCTCATAACTCCAGCAAGTCATGCAAAAGAAAAGATTGGAAAAGAGAAAAATTAGTAAAGAGGCATAATTTTATAACAAACAAGAGAAATAAACAAACACAACCAAAAGAAAGCTAGGCAGATGTTTACTGAAACATGCAAAACATAATAAAGCTTTTAGATCATGCTCTACAAAAAGAAAACAAATTCTAAAGAAAAAAATGGTACACTTTCAACTAAAAAGACAAAAGAAACTTGAAACACATCTCTTTAACATAAATATTCAAGATAACTTTCAAGTCCTAGCTAAACATGTATTGATTTTTACATTTACAGATCATGAATCATTGGAACCTAAACCATTACCAATTTGTTTTCACCAAAAATTCCATAGAAATGAAGTTTACACAGAAGATACTAATTAGAAGATGTATTAGTCAAAAAAGTTTATTATAAAGTTGAAAGGATACATGCTCAAACTTTACGTAAGTATTCTATGTTCATAGAAACAGAGAAGAAATCCTTTCTCGTTAATTATCTAAGTAACATGTCACAAAGATAACTATACACGAGGAAAATCTATTTTTTATTTAAATAAAGTGTTCACAAAGGATTTGAAAGGAAATAGTTGTTGTTGAACTTAAACATATTCAATAGATTTCTTTTTTAAAAAAAACACATTATTGGTGCCATTATTTCCTTAAAGAAGATTTATTTAAATAACAGATTTGAAAGAATCTCAAATATCTTTTCCTAGCCTAACACTACTTTCAACGATTGGGGGGGGGGGGGGAGAGAGAGGAAACTATATAACATGATTTCTACTCAAAGTCTTAATAGTAAAGAAAGGAAAGAAAATAATATTACAAAGTAAGAGAACAAGGTCATGTTTTCACATTAGGATCACATTTATGACATAAAAAAATTGTAAAACAGTTCCTTAAAGGCATTAGAAACAAGATTTAATGAAGCGAACAAGTTAATGGCATATTGGATAAACTAAGGAATCGGCAATTCATCTGAGGCCTCTTTAGTTCATGTTAACTCTTTACATATTGATTTTAAAGCAGATAAGATAGAAAGAACAGAATTAAATAAGCATAAATTATTCAAAGTGCTAACAAAATTGAAGTTGCATAAAATGGATGTCAGCGAGGGCAACCACCGACCTTTTTTGGGGCAATGAACTAAGGACTTGTTGTCGAAGATTCAAACTCGAACCAACTCAAAACAAAAGTCTTGGAAGAACCGAACGAGAATGCAAAAAAATGAATGTTTAAGAGAAAAACCCAGTAGCTATAATAGTGCAAGGGGGCGGAGGAAAAAGCTTGTTAAAGGCAAAGTAAAAATAGAAAATATTTATAGGGGAGAGACGACTAAAAAGCTTGTTCCAAAATGAGTAGAAAACCTTGGGATTCATAGAGACGGATTAGGGTTAGAGATTGAGCCTTTTGGGTGGGATAGTTTTGAATTTTGAAATCAATCTCTGAAAAGTTGATGATTCTTCTTCAGAAATTTCAAAAGTATTTTGGCTTCTTGATGACCAAATAAAAGATGAGATATGTGAATAAGAGAGGGAAGAGGGCGTCTGTCATTTCTCCAGAATAAAGAGATGAAGATTACACAAAAATAGGCGGGTAGCCCCTGTCCATGGCTGAACATCAATGGAACCTTTCTCTGAAAGAGAAAAGTGGTGAAAATCCATTTTTTGGAGAAAGTGTGATTAGGGTAGTTGTCTATTATTTAGGATGGACATTTGAATTTTTATGGGCTGATTTGAGGGTACAAAAATTATGGGCTCGTTGGAGACTTTTGATAGCCAATTTTGGGTTGTTTTGTGGGTTTAATAGCTGAAAATAATAAGCTTGTTTGGTTCTTGAAATTCTTTTCTCCCTTTAAATTATCTTGAGCTTCATTAGGTCATGATAAGTATAAAATATAGATATAAAATATCGATTTATAACTATAATTTAATAAGTATGAAACATGAAATAAGATGATGACATACCATCAATTGTTTAAGAGTTGTAAAATGATAGTAGAGATTTCGATAATAAAATATGTAATTTTAAAAAGTAATTTATAAAAACGTGAGAACGATGATAACAACAACAACAACAATAATAATAATAATAATAATCTTAGTTGTTTAAATATAGTAAAAAATAATGTTATTAATTTAGAAGCTCAAGAAAATAAAAAAAGGCAAAAGGAGGGTCAAAATTGGGTGTCAACAGCTTGTCCCTCTTTGATAGGAGACGATGTAAGAGTGTTTGGGTAAAGAAGTTGATGTAGTAGCCAATTTTGTCCCGACCAACAAATACGACCTTGAAAGGGTTTAAGATGATATAGGCTGAACATGTTATGGGGTAGAGGATTTTGAAAAGATCAAGAGATCGATATGAAAGGTGTTGAAGATTATGGCCGAACTTTGATTTCTAGGTTACCTACATATCTCGGATTGCACGAGAATCAGGCCAAATATAGTTCAAAAGTTATGATGAGATAAGGTGGAGTGAGTTTAAACCGCTATGACTCATAGAGTGCCCCTGAATCGAAGAATGATGAAAATGATGGTGGAGGCGGCTAAGCAAGAGATTAAGCTTGAATAAGTAAAGATATAATATTGAAAATAAAGTGAAGTAAAGAATGAAATTCAAGGAATGAAGAATAAAGGGAATTAAAGCTTGAGCTTAATAAAAGAGTGAAGATATTAGAAGAAAGAAGTAAAGCATAGCCAAAGTGTCACGACCCAACCTACCGGGCCGTGCGGACGCCTACTCTAACCTCCTAGATAGATGAACCCTCACCACCCGTCCAATAGGTAACTTGCGGAAAAACAAAATATAGCCATGATAAATAACCTCAATCCTTAACATGTGAAACATGTGTCAACCTTTTTATTACATAAGAGACCCTTTAATTACAACATCAAAAATATAGTTAAACGTTTACAACTTGAAATACCCCTCCCAAGGACCTAGTCTAAATAGGTACGATAGCTACTACAGGATTTGTACAAGAATGTAAAAGAGACACAACTTCCATCATGGAATCGAAGGAGAGAAGCTGCTGGAGATCACCATAGCCATGTACCTATGAAACATCACCAACCCTGCAACCAGACTATACCCAAAAGGTATAGCAAAAGTAGAATCAATACAAACACACGTACTGGTAGGCATCATCGGTCGACCCGAATCCACTCCTACCATCATATAAGAAAAAAGGGAAAACAATGAATTTAACAATATAGTTTCCATCCTCCACTCTTCTCCCTGATCATAAAGATACAAACCTCAATCCTTCCTACTCCTTTCACTTCCAACTCCCTCACTCTCCAGACTTCCCAAGTCATACTACCCTTGGACTTCACAAGTCACACAACCTTAGACTTCCCAGGTCTCATCACTAGTCCAACTACTAAGTTCAGACCCAGACTACCACCCTGTTTACTCTACTAATCTCTATGACTAAACATTCGGGAATAATCCAACTACTGTCAATCCAGACCCACTACCCTCATGGTACTACTCACAATTATCCGGACCTCTCAAGGATCCCTAATCAATCTCTACTATGATAATACCAGCTAGAAACACAACGCCAGACTCTCAGTCATTCCCCTAGCTTACCAACCACATGTAAAACCCACCTTTATATAACTATGATCAGCAATCAACAATATAACCAACAAACCTTCCTTTATATATAATCCGGACCCACTTTGGGATCCCCTCTAAACAACACCTAAGTGTTCAACAAGCAACCCGGTCTATACCAAGACCAATTCATCCAAATAAATAGAGTTCCCATCCTCTCAAGGACCATAAGCAATTATCACAACTCAATAAAACAACCCGGTCCACTCATGGAACCAATACCAACTATAACAATGCAAACAATATCAATACAATAATGTAATAAAGTAAACCCGTACCAGGCGTGATACCCGAGCCAACCGTTAGTATATCCCATACCAGGCATGGTACCTGAGCCAACCGTTACTATATTTCCTACCAGGTGTGGTACCCGAGCCAACTGTTAGTATTCCCATACCAGGCGTGGTACCCGAGCCAACCGAATGTCAAACAATCCACATTTACATACAATGAACAATCAACTTGTAAACCAACAAGCAAATACACAGTTCAATTCACCAGACTGTTAATTAGGACTATTAAACATTTCTAATCATCCCCCTAAGTAATGCATCCCATACAAATACTTAGATAAGATTACACGAACACACAATGCATACAGTAAATCAAACCATCACCTACCCCTTCCCCGGTAGATGATTTAGCCCAGACTTTCGTCTGAAGACCAAACCCACTCACTGTTTGTTAACATATAATGAGCAATTTCCCTTTTTGGCATAATTTAACCACTACCTTGATTTCAAAGCCTTACCTAGATAATAGCAGTGTGGGACACCTCTCCTTAGCCCTTAGTAAAACCAACGACTACTTATCATGCCATTCACATTTCCAAAACTCCACCTAGGAGTTTTTTATTTTTAATCCCATTTAATTACTCAATCATTTCTCGATTCCCCGAACCTTCCCGACATCCCAATCCCTGAGTCCTATCATTTTATCTTACCCAGACAACATAACTAGCCACATTATGTATATCATAAACACTCGCCATTTAATCCAAACAACGCCTAATTCATACATAAACAGTAGTAAATCCGCCAGACTCCATGCCTGGAGGCCTAAACATGGATTCTCCAGTCAACTATATGATAAGTACTGAATATAATCAGGTCTATATACTGAAATAAAACCTCGCCTACCTGGACGCCAAGCAATTGCAAAGGTGCATTTTTGGCTGCGTGAAGGCATTTCTGGCTGGATAATGATCCTGGAACCCATTGTTATGCGTCCCTCCATCCATAATCCCTCCTCCTCATGGTTTCCTAGTCTTGGAGCAGCATGGGAGGTTTTTTTGAGAAACCCTGGTATGTTTTCCAACTGAGGAGGAGAAGACTTTTAATAAAAATCTCATTTTGAGGCTACTGTCTCTCGCCATTCCGCTATAGCAGATGGCCTTCCACCATAGTGGTAGCACTATAACGGAATAAATACTGCTATAGATGAGTGAAGTCATCCTGGATGAATTCTAAAATCTAAAATTTCCAGCCACGTCAACCCCACTTAATTAAAACATTTTTTTAATCATTCCCGAATTTTATAATATCAAAATATTTATATAACGACGGATTTGGTCATTACAAAAGATACTAATTTACCCATCGTTCATCCCGTAACGATCCCAAAATAATAACAAGATGAGGGAGACTCATCCAGGACTTTCATCGTCCCTAGTCAATGCATAATTATGAACCTACGCGAATCGTCGAACCCTTCCATAAATAGTCGCACTGATTCATCGAAATTTAACAGATCCCACTTTCTCAGAGAATACTAATTATTTCCCTCCGATCTATTCAAATTCACACAAAATAATCCTCCCCGAGTACCCAAGAAATCTGGGGCCTCGTGTCATGTCAGAATGGACGAATTTGAAAAGACCCAGGAGAACCTTTCCCTTTCAAAAAACAGATTTTACCGTCTGCTATAGAGGACATTATACCGTTATAGCACTTCTACTATAGCGGATTGGAGACCGCTATAGCAGTTGAAAGTAGAATGAAATACGGGAGAAATGAATTTCATCCCTTATTCTCCCCACACTCCTTTCGAAAATACTACATTCTCTCTTGATCACTGAATGATCGGTATTTTACCTACTTATTTAGCCTTTAAGCTTATGTTTTTGCTAGTTTAAAGTGGAAAAATAGTGCAATTGACATGGATTACTTCTATTTTGTAGGTTTTTGTATTTTAGAAGTGTTCGGGATGAATTTGGATGAAAACAAGTCAAAAGGAGGCTATTTGGAGAAGCAAGTAGCTAGCAGCAGTACATGCCTTTGCGAATGAAGGGTCCCACACGCGTAAGTGAAGGACAAATGAGGCACAGCTCCATGAATGTGACCCTTTGACTGCGTATGCAAAGGTCAACTAGACAAAGTCACTTCGCGCATACGGCTGACCTTCTGCACAGGCGAAGAAGGAAAGCGAAGCAGTTGGCAGTTTTGGAATTTCACATCCGGAGAAACCCCAATTCATATAAAACACTTCCAAGCTGTCTTGAATCACATATTTGGATATATTCACATTTTTTGAGCAAGCTTGGGAGCAAGGTTCATCAACAAACACGATAGGAGTGAAGATTTGGAGGAATTTATTGTAAAATCTTCAATTTCCAATCTTTAACTCTTGTTCTTAATTGCTATTTCATTGGTCTATTGTTGACTTGACATTTTGGGTTTTTATTAGTGATAATACTTGTTTAAGTTAGTGATTCATATCTAGATTTTGTTCTTATTTAACATGGGTCTAGTAATTTCACCGTGTTTTAATTATATAATTGGTGGTTGCAAATATTAATTTACATTACTTAACTATGTGATTGCTCGAGAGAGAATTTTATAGTTGTGTATGTGAAATTCCTAGTGGGTACTTGGGAATCCATTTAGATTGGAGGCTAGAAATATCTCTAATCGGAGGAATCTCCCATTTAAGGGTCCGAGCTAGAAATAGGACAACCTACCCAAGCTAATGTTGGTTAATTGTTTATCACACCGATGATGTTCTAACTCAATTCATAGGAAATGTGGATGTTGATCGAGATATAGCATTCCACACCTATGACCAACACTATTCATGTCAATAAGTGAGAATAGAAGTGAATTAATGATTACCCTATCCTAGAGCTCCCGAATCTCCCATGTTGTTCTTTCTTGGCGAAGGTAAGGTGAAAGCCATTCATCAATCTATATTTTATTTGATTTTTCTTTTATCTTTTAGTTTGTAGTTAAAACCCCCTTTTTTATATATCTCTCCCCCTTTCCTAATTGAACTTTAATAAGATTCTTGGATTCTTTATTAGCTTGATCGTAACTAAATTGTTTCCTTGGGTATAACCCCGACATCCATTGGGTTTATAAATTTTGTTTTGCTATCGCGATCGCTGTAACCTCCAAGTTGGGGAGAACGATTTGAGCGTTATCAAAAATGGCATCATTACCGGGGAACAATTTGGCATATTAAGTTAGTTTAGAATTTGAGTTTACTTACTCTAGTTCAATTTTAGTGAATAATTGTTTTTCTTTTGTTTAGTTTTAGTTTGTTGATGGCATCATGGCTTGTTTGAATGTTAGAAATGTTGATGGTTGCATTCTAATATATATTCCCGACTATTGTGTTTATTGTGGAGGACCCCACCTTGGACGAAGGAGTAGAATTGGCCCTGGGAGAGGAAGGTATTCTCTTTCTCGCTCCTACGATGGTTGCAATTGCTATTTTTGTGATGGTCGTGATGGACATTGGAGCAATTGCCCCAATGATGATCGTCCCCCTCCCCCTTCTTGTGCTAAGAATGTTGTTAGTGGTGTTTGTGACCATAACAGGGACCATGACTTTGCAAGCAAAGAAGGCATATATGGCAAGCTCCAAACCCTACTGGCCTTGCTAGAAACCCAAGAGGAGAATGTGCAATCCATAAAGTAATATTTTGTGGAAGCAAGGGCGAAAGAGGAAGAAAACACAAGGGAGGATTATGAATTGAAGTTGGTGTTGTAGCCAACTACCCTAAGTGTGGGTCATGATGTCCTAACATCTCTAAGTGAGGATGTTATGAATGAGGCAAGCTTGAAGGTGGAGACGTCCAAATCCCACTTCAACCTTTGTTCGACCTTAAGTTTGATTGAATGGACGAAAGTCGAAGTAATCAAGCTTTTGGAAGACCTTTGAAGGAGGGTGGATGAAGGTCTATACGGTTTTGAGTTTGTCGTAGAAAGAAGGCAAAGTGTCCTTTCTCACTTGAAGGCCAAAAAGTGCAAAATGCGAAATCAAGAAAATGGCCTTCTCCTGCTCAAACCATCACTCCGATATTGTCACCGGAAATTTGATTTGAGTTTGGGTCGAAGATTTAAATTTTCCAAGTGGAGATCCAAAGGGTGAGGCAGTTGGCGTTGCGCCGCGACGTTAAATTGTGCGTTTGATGGGAGGCAACCCATCATTTTTATGCTTTACTTCACTTTTTATTTCTTTTTGGTGTGTTGTAGGTGCCCAAGGGAATGATAAGAGGAACCAAGTGTTGAGAAGCACAAAAAATACCTCTGAAAAACATGTTTTTCGCACCTGGAAGAGTGCCCGTCGCACATGCCATCGCACAAGAAACTAGTGAACTGATCAAAAACACCAGCATGTGTGAACATGTTGCATTTCAAACCTCACAAAGTGCCCGTAGCACCAAGCATCACACATCACGGGCAGTATGCTAAAGAAAAAGTGAAAATCTAGTCCAACCAGTCTTTTTTGCGAACGCAAAAGACTGGCCGCGAATGCAAAGACCAGATTTACTGCAGGCCTTCGCAAACACATTAGATCGGCCGCAATACGAAGGCCAGCTAAACGTGAAGCCTTCGCGAATGTGGAGGCCCGGTCATGAACATGATGCTTATAGGCAGATCCCAGGTATTTTAAAACATTTCAAATTTCAGAGGGCCTATACGGTTCATTCTCAAAACAACAAACCTTCTCCTTCTTTGGCACACAAAAACTCCATCAATTTCTTTCAAGCTTCACAACTTGCAATCCATCAGGTATGAATTGTGCCCTTCTTATATTTTGAAATGGGTTTCTTTCTTCCTCAACCTGATGTGTAGAAAATGCGTAATGGCATTCTTGGATGATCTCTTGTTGCTTTAATTCAACTTCTAATTGTGTTTAGTTGTTAAATTGTTGGGTGAAATTGGTTGAGTCTATGTCCTAAATGGTGGGAATAAAAAGTGGTGTTTTAATTAGTTCTAAAACCTTGGGAGATCAAGAAAAAATTACTTGTCTCCCATGTGTTTGAGAAAATACCTCAAAGAGGCACTGATCTAGGAAACTTGATAGCCTTCGCGTTCATGGGCACCTAGCCGCGTTTGTGAAGGAGAAAATTTTGAAAAATTAAAAATCCTTCTTCGCGAATGCAACTCCTGGCCGCAAACGCGAAGAAGGATCACATGGCAGTGTCAAAACATTGGCAACACACACCCCACCTCGAAACTTCTTTCGGCTATTTCTTTAGCCTAAGTGCTTCATAATACATTGTTTTAAGTGTCCCTAAGAACTTTTAACATAATGGTGTGTTTTGTAGGTACTTTGATAAAAAAGATGGCCTCCAACGATAGTGACAATGAGTTGAAAATGCTTCGGATGTGGAAATGGAGGAGAACTACGATCATGATAGGTTCCTATCGGCATCATGTGAGCGCCGGTACAATGAGCTATTGTCCAAACCCTTTTTTAGGGAGAAAGGCATCAATATGGACAAAGTTGAGAAAAAAATGTCGAAATTCTTCAAGAAATTGGTGGAGCGGGGATGGATATGTTTCGCTTCTCCACCTATCGTGGCTAACCACACAGTGGTCACTGAGTTCTACGCTAATGCTCTGATCACTAATTTTAATGGCGCACTAGTCACTACCGTTCGAGGAGTCCAAGTGAGCTTCAACCCCGAGATCATCAATGCACTATACAACCTTTCAGATGCTAACAATGAGGTTTACATTGCAAAATCAAAAGCCAAAGGACACCAGTAGTTGGTAGACAAGTTGAATGATGGGGTGACCATGAATTGGTTGACCAGTGGTTAGTAGACAAGTTGAATGATGGGGTGACCCCAAATTGGTTGACTTCACAGAAAGGGGTTGATTCATATGAGTTTACTGCAGAAGCCAAGACTTAGCTTTCGATTATCTGTGCGAGGATCATGCCATCATCTCATGACACATATGTGACCCCTGACCAAGCATTGATGGTTGCAGCCCTCATTGATAGCATAAATGTGAATTTTGGGATCCATATTGTGGCTCAGATGGCTGAGGTAGCTAGTGGAAGGTCTAAAAGCCTTTTCTTTCCTTCATTAGTGACCCAGTTGTGCTACGATGCTGGGGTGTTGCCGGATCTGACTAACACTGCAACGAAGCCAGCAACTATGATCCACCAATTGTTAAAGAGGGCCCCAGAAGCAAAGAAGAAAAAGAGGAAGATTGATGTTGCTTTTCCATCTTTTGGATAGTTTCCAGAGTCTTTGAATGATCCCACCAGCCCTTCCACAGTTGCATCTAGATCATCTCAGTCTGTGGGAGCTCTACAGTCTGGGCCCTATCTCATGCGCCACCTCTCTAGCAAGATTCAGGGAGTGGATGCACATGTTCAGCAGTTTTTGGATGGATTCTCTACTGGTTCAGTTGGACCTGACACACCAGTAGGTACTGAGTCCCCCCATCCTTGACAAAGTGGCCAATGAGCAGAAATTGATTAATGGGTGTTTGAGTGCAATGAATGCACGCTTAGAGAACATGAGCCGCAAGCAATGAAAAGTGGAAAAGCGGCAAAAGAAGTTGAGCGAGCACGAGAAGAAGAAGATCAAGTTCCTAAATAAGATGATAGATTTATTGAAGTCCTTTTGCAGATTGGGAGGAGCCGGGGATGATGATGATGATGAGGATGAGGAGAGACTTGAGTTTCCCTCTTCCTCCAGTTCAGATTGATGCACCTCAGGGAGCCCCCTCAAACTTATTCATTAGTTTGATGCAGTGAGGGCACTGCCCTATCTTAGTTGGGGGTGGCGTGATGCAGTGAGGGCACTGCCCTATCTTAGTTGGGGGTGGCGTGTGATCCATATTCTATCTTTTTATTTTAGCTTGCTTTACTTATGGATATTAGTGTGCCCTCGCGGGCTTATTTTATTGTTTTATTTGATATTATTATGCCCTTATCGGGCTTGTTTTGCCTTTTGATATATTGGTGTGCCCTTGTCGGGTGTACTTTGACTTTGTGGATTTGCACCCTCGTCGGGTTTTGATGTTGTGTGAAAGAAGTTGATGTTTTAGTTTCTTGTCTTCTTTACTTTTTAGCTTTTTTTGTTATTTGGTGGTTAAGATGTGGTTGTTGTGGGCCAGGGGAAGTTTGAGTACCCGTTAGGCTAGATTGAACTTGCTGGGGGATATTTGTTCCACAGATGTCGATGTGCAAACTGCACGAGCTCTGCACAGGCCTACTATTTGGTCTGTGCGTTGCATGTGCGACACACACATTGTCCTGTGCGAAGTGTATGTTCTCCAAAAGTGTGATATTTATTTTGATCCACCTTGGGTAGCCATGAAGATTTAGATAGATGAATTGTCCCAATGATAGACTGAGTGATGACATTCTTAAGGGCAAATCATCATCTTTTGAGGTTTTGGTTACAAATTGACTTTTTTGGTGCCAATGAAGTAGTCTTGCATGCTAAGTGAAATAGGCACGCCCTTCTAAAAATTTTGTGAAAAATGCATGGCAAAGAGTGATTTTGTGACAACAATTTTAATCATTTTGTGACTCTTGACTCATTAGTGGTGATAATGTAGAATAGCTCATCTTTGTTCTTGTTTAGGAAGTTAAAAATTGATCCTTCTTGAATTATTTTCATGCCATGTGTGGTGAGGTTTAGTGAATAATTCTTGTGCTTGCTTGTGTTAACTAGAACTTGACTGGTTAGTCTTTAATGCTAGTCTTGATTACTCTTGGTTGGAGAAATAATCTTAGACTTTCGTTGTGATTATTGAAGCCTACTTAGCCTTAAAAGCCACCATTGCACTTAAATTGAATCATTAGTCACCCCTCTTGAGCCTAATACCTTTTCTTTGGCAACCACGTCACAAGGCTTGAACCATTTTGACCATGAATCCCTCTCTTGAACCCATCCCTCCTTGAACTCAACAAGTGTGAAATCGAGGCTAAAAGCCTAAGTTTGGGGGTTGATAAAGGTACCTTGTAGGAATGCTAAATAAATAAATCATGGTTTATTGCTCAATGTGAATCGCCAAAAAGAAGGAAGAATTTGAAAAACAAAGAAAAATGGAAGGAAAAGAGGAAAGGAAGGAAAAGAAAATCCTCCAAGGTGAATAGAATGATAAGAAGTGAGGACTCAAATGTAAAGAAGTGAAATGGTTCCTCGTATTGAATGAAAATGAAAAGTATGTCCCTGGTTTTGAATTGAAAAGGTGTGTAGATTTCAAGGAGGATGTATTCACTTGAATCCAAATGCATATCCTACCCATCCCCGAGCCTACATTACAAGCTTAGAAAAGCCCTTTGAGATCTCCAACCGATTGTTCTTAAGCTAATAGTAAAGGAAAATAAGGGCAAGCCTATGGTGGACACTTGTTAGCACTTGAACTTCTTTGTGAGTGAGAATATTTGTATTTTTCCCTTGTGATTGTCTTTGTACATAATGTGTTTTTGGGACTTTTGTTCTTGGGAGGGCATGAGAATTAGGATAGTTGGTGACATTGATAAACTCCAAAAATGAGTCAAATGAGCATGTTTTGGTAATCTAGTGGTTTAAGTCACATCTTGAGGATTGGTTGTTGTCACATGCTTGTTCTTATTGTGCCATTGCATCATAAGTTTGTATTTTAAATCGAAGGAAATGCTTAGAGTAAGTTATCATGTGATTGACTAATCATTAGTACCAACCGAAATCAAGCTTGGTACTTGAAATGGGTTTCCTTGGCTTGTGGTATTGTCATTTGCACTTGTGTTGTATACCTCTTGAGTTGGAATTTTTAAGTTGCTTGAGGACGAGCAATAGTTCAAGTTTGGGGGTTTGATAAGTCGGTATTTTACCTACATATTTAGCCTTTAAGATTATAATTTTGCTAGTTTAAAGTGGAAAAATAGTGCAATTGACACGGATTACTTCAATTTTGCAGGTCTTTGTGTTTTAGAAGTGTTTGGGATGAATTCGGATGAAAACAAGTCAAAATAAGTCTACTCGGAGAAGCAAGTAGCTGGAAGCAGTACATGTCTTCGCGAACGCGAGGTCCCATACGTGTACGCAAAGGCCAGCTAAGGCAAAGCTCTGCGAACGCGACCCCTTGACCGCATACACGAAGGTCAACCAGACAAAGACACTTCACATACGCGGCTGACCTTCCGCTGAGGCGAAGAAGGAAAGCGGAGCAGCTGGGCAGTTTTTGAATTTCACATCCGGAGAAACCCCAATTCACATAAAACACTTCCAAGCCATCTTGAAACACATCTTCGGCTATTTTCACAAGTTTTGAGCAAGCTTGGGAGCAAGGTTCATCAACCAACACCATAGGAGTGAAGATTTGGAGGAATTTATTGTAAAATCTTTAGTTTCAAATCTTCAACTCTTGTTCTTAATTGCTATTTCATTGGTGTATTACTTGAGATTTTGGGTTTTTATTAATGATAATACTTGTTTGGGTTAGTGATTCATATCTAGATTTTGTTCTTATTTGACATGGGTCTAGTAATTTCACCATGTTTTAATTATATAATTGATGGTTGCAAACATTAATTTACATTACTTGACTATGTGATTGCTCGGGAGAGTAATTCATAGTTGTTGATGTGAAATTGCTAGTGGGTACTTGGGAATCCATTTATATGGGAGGCTATAAATAGCTCTAATCGCAGGAATCTCCCATTTAAGGGTCAGACCTAGAAATATGATGACCTCCCCAAGCTAATGTTGGTTGATTTTTTATCATACCGATGATGTTCCAACCAAAATCATCGGAAATGTGGATGTTGATCGACAGATAGCATTCCACACCTATGACCAATGCTATTCATGTTTATAAGCGAGAATAGAATTGACTTAATGATTACCCTATCCTAGAGCTCCCGAATCTCCCTTGTTGTTCTTGCTTGGTGAAGGTAAGGTGAAAGCCATTGATCAATCTATCTTTCATTTGATTCTTCTTTTATCTTTTAGTTTGTAGTTAAAACCACCCTTTTTTATATATCTCTCCCCCTTTCCAAATTGAACTTTAATAAGTTGCTTGGATTCTTTATTAGCTCGATCGCGACTACATTGTTCCCTTGGGTACGACCCCGACATCCGTTGGGTTTATAAAAAAAATTTTGCTATCGTGATTTCCATGACTTCCTAGTTGGTGAGCATAATTTAAGCGTTATCAATCACCCCATTCCCGACATTGAAATTCTCAGGTAATAATAAAAACTACTCACTTCTTTACTTTCTTGCATGATTTTTGGACATGTTTATGGTAGGAAACTAGGACTTTGGTGTATATTTGAAGTGGGTTTTGAACTTGAACTTTTGGTTTGGATTTTATTGGATTCCCGAAGTATGGATGCTTCCCTTACGTTTTACAATGCCTTCAAGGCGTTCTAGGTGTAAGGATTACACTATTATAGGTCAAAAATGGGGTGGAATGTAAAGGATTGTTCTTGAACAAAAGTGGTGATTTGGATGATTTATAGGGGTTATAATGCCAAAAGTTTTGTAGGAATAGTAATTGGGTACTTTGGGTAGGTAAATCTCAACTTGGGATGTTGGAAACGAAGTTTTGGACCAAGGGGCGCCATTGATGCACCCCTTGAAGGTATGGGACGATGAGGACCGCTATAGCAGTTGGGCTCTGCTATTGCGGTCCCGCTATGGTGGATAATCTTCCTCTATAGTGGTCTCTGCTATGGCGGATGTCGTCCGCTATAGCGAAAGGCCGCAGAACAGTAGCCTCCTAGGCTACACTTACCCTCTTATTACCTTGTAGACAGCCAAATGGCCGAAGGATAATGGCCCGAGTAGGATTATGATTGTTTTTCCTATGAAGCTAGTCGGCAGAGGTTCATGGAGTACCATAGATTCGGATTTTGCTATGAGAAGGGTTGAAAACTGACTAGGATGGACGGGAAAGCAGCCGCCTTCCATCGCGGGGTTCAAGAGTTTTGTTGGGGTTCCTTGCTAGTGGCTCCCCCTACCACGTTAACAGGATGGGTGCGGGAGTTCTATGCTATCTTCCCCACTGTTTGTTAGGATAAACCTAACCCTACCATCAGAATTCAAGGGGTCGATGTTCCCGTGGATGCCCGGACTTTCAATGAGGTGCTAGGGGTGCCCCACGTCTCGAATGAGGCGTATGATGCTAATTCCCTACTATGGGACATGACTTAGCTGAGGAATACTTTGGTCGAACCTGAATTCATAGATAAGGTGTACTGGCCCAGCCCTGAGGGCATCACTAGTGTCTACTTCTCTCCTGATGCTAGGAGATGGCTTAACATGGTGTCTCTAAGGATCCGCCCATCGGGAAATAAGACCGTCGTGACTTATGCTAGGGCTTTGGTTATTGCTTGTGCCATGAAGGGTATCATTATGAACGTGGGGGAGCAAATCATCTATGAGTGGAAGGACTTCTATTGGGGTCATAGGAAGGGCCCCTACCATCCGGGTTTGGTGTCAGAGTTGTGCAGGCGGGTTGGACTGCCTGAGGACCATACTGACTCAGAGGTATCTATGGATGATCCCTTTGACCCTCTTCGGGTGAAGGAAATATCCAAAAAGAAGAGGAAGATGGATGAGGCAGGAAGCAGCCAGCCGGTAGAGGAGGTCAACGACGATGATGATGATGACACCCCTGCCCCTTACCAGCCCCAGCCCCCGATCACTAGTACCCAGCTAAAGGAGAACTTGGCTGCTGTTAGGAGGTTCATAGAAGGCACCGCCGCTACAGAAGGTGCAACCTCTCTCCCCACTGCTAAGGACTTTGTTGCATTCCGAAGGGAGTTAGAGGAGGAGGAGAAGAAGAGGCGCTCCCGGGACCGTATGTTTTCCCGGATGTGGAAGACCATCAAGGTCATGTTCACTTGCATACATATCACAAGACCAGCCATTTACTCCATACAATCCCAATTCACACATAACTAGTACCGGATCTGCCAGACTCCATGCCCGGAGGCCTAAACATGGATTCTCCATTCCTCTATACGATAAGTACGGAATGTAAACAGGTCTATCTACTCAAATGAAAACCTAGCCTACTTGGACACTAAGCAGCTGCAATGGTGCATTTCTGGCTCCGTCAAGGCACTCCCTGATGATTCTGCAGGTACGAATCCGTGGTTTTTGTGCCCCTTTAGCTGGAATTCCTCATCCTCATGGTCCCCAACCCTTAGAGCAGCATAGGAGGATTTTTGTGGAAACCCTCATATGTTTTCCAACTGGGGAGGAAAGCATCTTTTATTAAATCTCATTTGGAGGCTTTTGCCTCTCGTCACTCCGCTATGGTGGTGTAACCCTCCGATATGGTGGTGTAACCCTCTGCTATAGTGGTCTCTCTATAGAAGAATAATTACCGCTATAGCGGAGTGACGTAATCTCGGATTATTTCCAAAATCAGAAATTTTCCATATGTCACCCTAACATACTTTAAATCAGTTCCCAAAATAATTTACTTCGCGATTCTTAAAGTAATAATGGGTATGGTCATTACAACAGATACCAATTTACTCATCGTTCATCCTCGAACGATCCTGAAATAATAATAAGACGAGGGGGACTAGCCCAGGACTTCCACCACCCCAAGTGACCACCTAGTTAATGAACCTATGCAAGTTGTCAAACTTCCCTTAATCGGTCTAACCAACAAGAGGGAACAATTAATGTTTTCCCATCCTGTCAAGGAATTTATGATCTTCTCAAGGAAAAACACACGTGTCCCCATCCCGAGCACCCAAGAAATATGGGTCCTCGTGCCATGTTGGGACGAACGGATTTGAAAAGACTGGGAAGAACCTTTCCTTACCAAAAACTGATTGACCGTATGCTATAGCGGATAATATACCGCTATAACGGTTCCACTATAGCAGACTATCGACCGCTATAGTGGTTGAAAGCGGAATGAAATAGGGAAGAAACGGATTTCACCCCATTCTCCCCACATTACCTTAAAAAAAATACTACATTCTCCCCTGATCACCCCATTCCCGACGTTGAAATTCTCAGGTAATAATCATAACTACTCACTTCTTTACTTTCTTGCATGATTTTTGGACATGTTTATGGTAGAAAACTAGGAATCTTGGTGTATATTGAAGTGGGTTTTTGAACTTGAACTTTTGGTTAGATTTTTGTTGAATTCCTGAAGCATGGATGCTTCCCTTACATTTACAATGCTTCCAAGGCGTTCTGGGCATAAGGATTATGCTATTACTAGCCAAAAATGGGTCAAAGATAGGGTGGAATGTGAAGGATTGTCCTTGAACAAAAGTGGTGATTTGGGCGATTTTAGGGGTTATAACGCCCAATTTTTTGTAGAAAACGGTAATGGGGTTCTTTGGGTAGGTAGATCTGAACTTGGAATGTCAAAAATGGAATTTTGGACCAAGGGGCGCCATTGATGCACCCCTTGAAGGTCTGGGACAGTGAAGACCGCTATAGCATTTGGGCTCTGCTACGGTGGTCCCGCTATAGCGGACATTCCTCCGCTGTAGCAATTCCTCTATGGTGGACGCGTTGTTTGCTATAGTGGAAGGCCGCAAAACAGTAGCTTTCCCAAGCTAGCACTTAGAAAAATTTCTCCCTTGATGCTCTATTACTCTTCTAATCTCTCTCATCATTGCATTTGTAGGATAAAACAACCCAATAGATGAAGGACAATGGCCCAAGTATGATTATGATCGTTTTCCTGATGAATCTAGTTGGGAGAGGTTCATGGACTACCGGAGGTTCGGATTTTACTATGAGAGGGGTTGCAAGATAACTGGGGTGGAGAGAAAAGTAACTACCTTCTATCGTGGGATTCAAGAGTTTGGTTGGGGTCCCTTGCTAGTGGCTCCCCCTCCCGTGCTAACAGGATGGGTGCGAGAGTTCTATGCTATACTTCCCACTGTTTGTTGGGATGAACCCAACCCTACCATCAGAATCCGAGGGGTGGATGTCCCCCTGGATGCCTGGACTATAAATGAAGTTTTAGGGGCGCCTCACGTCTCGAACGAGTCCTTCGAGGACAATGCGCGACTATGGGAAATGACTTGGCTTAGGGATACTCTAGTGGAACCTAAATTCAGAGGGAAGGTGTACTGGGTCAGTCCTGAGGGCATCACTAGTTCTTACTTCTCCCTTGATTTTAGGAGGTGGCTGAACGTGGTGTCCAAGAGAATCTGTCCGTCGGGGAATAAGACTGGCGTAACTTATGCTAGGGCTCTGGTAGTTGCATGTGATATGTAGGGTATCATAATGAACGTGGGGGAGAAAATTATCTCCAAGTGGAAAGACTTCTATCGTGGTCATAGGAAGGGCCCTTATCTTCCAGGCTTAGTGTCGAAGTTGTGCAGGCGAGCTGGAGTGCCTGAGGACCATATTGATTCAGAGGTGACTATGGATGACCCTTTTGACCCTGTCCAGGTGAAGGAAATCTCTAAGAAGAGGAGGAAGATGAATGAGGTAGGAAGTAGTCAGCTGATTGAGGAGGCCGACGACGACGATGATGATGATGATGACACCCCTATCCCTTCCCAGCCTCAGCTCCCGATCACTAGTGCCCAGCTGGAGGAGAATCTGGCAGCTGTCTGGAGATTTTTGGAGGGTACTAATGCCGGAAGCACAACCCCGCCCCCTTCTGCTCAGGACCTTGCAGCACTCCGCAAGGAGTTAGAGGAAGAGAAGAAGAAGAGACACTTTCGGGATCGCACGTTTGCCCAGATGTGGAAGACCGTTAAGGTTATATTCTCTTGTGTTACCCCGGGCCAAGAGCTTCCCACTCTGGAGCCTGACGAAATGCAAGAGTTCCCCTTACTGAGTGATGATGAGGCTTAGGACCTCCCCCTCCCCCTTTTTACTAGACACTTTTCACTGCTTTGGTTGCCCCTGTTTGGGGCTTGTTAAGACAATATTTCCCTTCCCTCTTTTCCTTTCATTTTAGCACGTGGATGCTACTTTTAGACATTGTTTCCCTTTTTATGCGTAATGTATTAGCTATAACATGCTTTCCTTTGTTTACACAGTGATTCGTAACTTAATACTTGTTTTTACATTGCCCCCGGAAAGGAATGAAAATAGGGGAAAGCAGAGCAGGCTTTCTGCCTCACTCACCTCAGCTATGGCGGATGCCACTCCGCTAAACCAGATCCGCTATAGCGGGAGAGCCATTGCGGTGTTGTCCGCTATGGCGGTCCCGACAGTAACCAGTACAGAAAATTGGATTTTTCAGCTGAATGTACTCATCCCCCTTCCTAGCTGACGTTGTCTAGACCTATGAATCCCGCTATGGTTTTAAGCCACCCTTAAGACCATTCCTGGTATCAAACGCATCACAATTTGGCATAAAATATTATCAATTACAAATAATTCACAACAAACAATTGTTTCCCGACAATATCTTCCCGCCATTACACACTAATGACTCCTTCATTCCCATGGTTCCCAACCAAGTCCCGAATGTCCTGAAACTGAAGCTTCCCTACAGTTATAGTTCCCAATCCCTTATCATCTTATCCAATGATAAGTCATTTTTAACATGCAGTAACACTCTTTTAAATCAAAACATTTAATAGCCTATCATAACCTAAGGTACGCAGCAACTTTAACACAATGACCCCCCCCCCTGCAGACTCAACATGCACGGCAGATAACAATTTACACACACTTCAAGTAAGTCACAAAAGAATTGTACAACACCGCATTTCAACTTTAAGTCACAACCAAATCAGGCCACATAGTTTCACCTTTCATTTGTACCATGGATGACCATTAGTCGATTATCCATACTTGCCACAGCCTCCCAAGCCAGATAAAAATTGGAACCTTCCCCGTTCCAATTTCTCTTGCTTGTCTTATCGTAACCAAAGTTCAAAGACCTCCTTTACCTTGCTGAGATACCAATTGGAATCGAGAGATACCAATTGGACTCAAACCATACAAGCAAGTAAATGATTCAAACGAAGGAATGAAAGGACATAGATGTTTCCTAGAATGTCTCATAGCTCCCCAAAGATTAGATGTTGACGTCAACACACCAATCCGTAGGACACTATTCAACACTTTGTTTTTGTACTGGGAGACCGGTAACTTAGGATTTAATACCATCTATCATGGCCCAACCTACCGAGCCGTGCGGGTGCCTACTCTAACCACCTAGATAGATGAACCGTCACCACCCGTCTAATAGGTAACTTGCAGAAATTAAACTAAACCATTAAATAAGTCCATTTTTACACATGAGAAATCCTTTTACAAACTTTTATTCAGGAAAGTTTCTTTATGAAGAAAATAATAAAAACATTTTTAAAACTTTGAAACACCCTCTCTAGGACCTAGTCTAAGCCGGTACAAGAGCTACTACAGGATGATATAAAAAGGAAGAAGACACAACTCCCACCATAGAAGCAAGAAGTAGGAGCTGCTGGAGAATCACTGTCATCCTGAACCTGTGAAACATCACCAACCATGCAACTAGTCTATACCCAAAAAGGTATAGCAAGAGTAGAATCAGTACAAACACACGTACTGGTAGGCATCATCGATCGACCTAAATCCACTCCTACCATCATATAAGAAAAACAGGGAAAAACATGATTGTAATAATATAATTTCCATCCTCCAACTTCCTCCCTGATTATACAATACACACCTAGTCCTTCCTACTCCTTCCACTGCCAACTTCCTCACTTCCCATACTTCCCAAGTAATAAAACTATGGAATTCCTAAGTCATTGTAACCTTAGACCTCCCAAGTCTTCCCACTAGTCCAACCACTAAGTCCTGACCCCAACTATACTTCCATAGACTTCCCAAGTCTTACCACTAGTCAAACCACTATGTGCTGACACGGACTACACTCCCTTAGACTTCCCAAGTCTTACCACTAGTCCAACCACTAAGTCATGACCTGGACTATACTCCCTTAGACTTCCCAAGTCTTACCACTCGTCCAACCACTAAGTCTTGACCCGGACTACCACCTTGTTTACTCTACCAATCCCCATGACCAAACATTCAGAAACAACCCAACTACTGTCATTCCAGACCCATTATCCTCGAGGTACAACCTATAACCCTCCAAACCTTTTAAGGATCCCTAAGAAATCTCCACTATGGTAATACCAGCTAGCAACACAACCCCAGACTCTCAGTCATTTCCCTGACTTATTACCCACCTGTAACCCGCTATTACATAATGACAAACAATTGAAACTAACGAACCTTATTATATAACCTGGACCCACCCCGTGATCCCCTCTAACAACACCTAGTGTTAAACATGCATCTCGATCTACACCAAGACCAACTCAGCCAAATAAAATAGGATTCCCGGCCCTTCAAGGACCATAAGCAAATATTACCACTCAATAACACAACCCGGTCCACTCATGGAACTATTACCAGACAATACAATGACATAATATACATGCAATAATGTAGTAAAGTAAACCCGTACCAGGTGTGGTACCTGAGCCAACCGTTAGTAATTTTTTGTACCAAGCGTGGTATCCGAGCCAATCGTTAGTATATCTTGTACCATGCGTGGTACCCGAGACAACCGTTAGTCATTTCTGTACCAGGCGTGGTACCCGAGCCAACTGAATGTCAAACAATCTACAGTCACAACAATGAACAATCAACTTGTAAAACGAACAAGCAAAATGCACAAGTCAACCAGATTGATAAAACAGGACTGTTAGACATCCCTAAACATCCCCTAAGCAATGCATCTCATACAAATACTTAGATAAAAGTACTCAACACAAAGCATACAGGAATCAAACCATCACCTACTCCTTCCCCGCATAGATGACTCAGCCCAACCTTCGTCCGAAGACCAAACCCGCTCACCCTCTATTAACATGACCTGAGCGATTTCTCCTTTTTGTATAATTTAGAAACTACATGATTTCCAAACTTTACCTATACCAAAAACAGGGTGGGAATACTGTAATGACCCTTCCGGTTATTTCTACGTATACATTTTCCTTGAACCATTAGAGCTTGTTTGTAGCGGCCCCAAGTCACTTAAGGCTCGTAAGGACCGGTATTTCGGTGTCGGGTCCATTTGTTTAGTCGCATTATAAGTTTTGAAGTCAAGCAAGTCGGCAAAAGTTATCGTAAGATCTTTAATAAATTTTCTGAACTTTGGGTAAAATGTCTCAAAGCTTTTCACTCAATATATAAAGAGTTAGAAGTCCCCAAAATTCCAAATCGAAGGTCTACGAGTCTAGTTTGCAACGCACAAAATCTCACGTCTAACTGATCTCGGAGTAAAAGGTTATGACTATTTTACCGCGGACTGTATGGCAGAAACCGGGTTGCGAACCGGGTCGCGAACCGGGTCGGGTCAAAATCGGTTTAAAGCCTCAACTTCACGTTTTAAAGCGCCATTTCAGTTCTGAAACAGTGAGAAAACATAAGGGAGTATTCCAAGAGAGTTCTTGAGTATCAAAATCGTGCGTTGGTGAATTGCGAGCCTAAGTTTGAGAATTTATTAACATCGCGTGTATTTGAAAATATTTTATTTGAAAGTTGAATTTGGTAAAAAGTTATATTATTATTACCTTTTTAAAATATTTTAAAGGTTTACGAAAAATATTTTTGTTACGATATAATTGTATATGTACTTATTTTATAAGATTTTTATACATTGTAATATTTTAACGGAGATAGTAAATTTAGTTATGTTGAAATTTATTATTATAATATAGTAGGTTTTATTCGAAATAATTTTCTAATAATTATGGTATATTCAAAAATTATATTTATTATACCACGAATTCATGCAATACCCGAGTACGTACGTAACATGGATCCACCTATCAATAAGTGGATAAGAGGAGGTGTGGTGATGACACCCACACCCCCACGTGGGAGTCATGCAAATAGGGAGCAATACCTTTATGGTTAGTTGCCGCCAACTAATGTTAGTATGCCTAACTATCTCATATGTTTCCACATAAGAAAATTGTACCCACCCATTTTTTAAACTCACGTAATTTTGGTGCAAAAACTGCCACAGTATATCATTCATTTTGTCACATTAAAAGTTGATTCCAATAAGCAAGATCTTGATAATTTATTGGATCACCGAAAAGAAAATCGATTATCTACGTCAAGTTATTCAAGTCTAATTTCGAGTTTGATTTCATTTCAGAGTTTCTCGGAGCGGTTCGAGCGTGGACATCGTCGTTTTAGCAGCTTGTCATCGGACGACAGGTAGGTTACGGTTTATTTTCCCTAGACTCCACATATATAGGATAAAATTGTATTAATGGGCATCCTTGGGTTGGTTTATTAGGTTGGTACCACAGACCTCGACCGCTTTATTCATGTCCGTCTACTTTTGTTCCTCCGTTGCTTGTAGTACTTGCCAATATATTTTATTTACCCTTGTGGTCCTGTGAGGCCTTGTTGACTCTGGAACATAGAAGCTGGGATTTTGGGAATGTCCGCGAGTCCCGGGCATAGAATTATCCTTCTAGGCTGGTTATGCTTGCTGAGTAGTTGTGGGCCTGTGCAGGGTCGATAGGTTGATTGT
>QJPP01007021.1:0-42088 GCA_003996215.1 Jaltomata sinuosa | reverse complement strand
TTTTTCTATTTGACAGGGACATTTACCTAAAATTCTACATTTTTTCTAACTTTGCTTTCCTCCTTTTTTGACTTTCTTTTTCCCACATGTCTCATATCTTCATTTCTTTCCGCATTCATTTCTTTTTTTCGTCTTTTCCACTTTCCACGTATCTTCTTTCTTTTGTCTTTTTGTCGTATCTTCTTTATCTTCATTCCACGTATCTTCATTCTATATTTTTATTCCAGTTGTACAGCTGGTATCTCTGTCATATCTCCTCCATTGCATTTCGAACAACGATGATCTGGATATTTGTGACTAATTATCTTGCAGTATCTTGTTAATAAATTTTGAGAAATAAATTCATTTTTCAATGCCCTTGTCGTCGGTTTATCTTCTGGTCTAAGTAGTGATAATATCCATTGCTGGACTTCTTCCATATCTGCTTCTCTTACACTCCTTGAATTTGAATAAATCATTAATTGGTCTCTGGCGTAGTAGCTCCATATCGCGTTTCCATTTAAATAATTATCTGCTAGCTCTTGAATAATAGTTGAAATTCCAATAATTCGTTTGTTTGCATAGAAATTGGGTATCTCGATCATAGGTATTTCTGGTTGTGTTATTATATCGTCTGGTAATATCATGTTTTTTGTCAATCCTAGCTTTACAACTTGGATCACTGGTTTTATCTCGTCATATAATATCTCTGCTGGTGCTGTATAGAATTTCACATAGAATAAATTTCCTTTCGTAACTCTTTTATAGGTTAGAAATGCTTGGTGTATTTCTGGTATTCCTTGTAGCTCTTCTCCGTCATATGTATATACTGTACTAAGTAGTCCATAATGGTAACATGTTTTGACTAGGTTCGAACTTGTCTTTGGTTGTGCGATAAGTCTGTTATATCCTTGTAATTTTTGGGTTATGTAGTCTTGGGTTGGGTCTGTAGTTGTGACTGATCTTGGATTTAGGTTTAAATATGTCTGGATTCTATATATGTTTTGTATGTAGCTTTGGGACAAATGGTTATATATCTTTTTCTCTTGGTGTAAACTTGCTGCGTATGTATTTATTTGGGGTGGTGCTATGGCTGGTTTTTGTATTTTTTGAGTAAATGGGTTTGTGAACATTGTATTTAAATTGGTATTTTTATATTGTGGTTTTGTAGGTTGTCCGCTTGTACCTGCACTTGTACCTGCAATATTAGCAAATAAATTGTTTTGGGTTTTTCGGAGTTTCCCCACGTCTCCTTCTAGCTCCGGATGTTTATAGTCTTCCTGGGGACTGCTATCTTTAGCTTTAGACTTCAGATTAACTTCATTAGTCTTTAGCTTTTTTATCTCCTCATCCATACTGTCCACTTTAATACAAAGTGTAGTAATGGCTTCGAGTATCTTATTCATTGTATTATCTTCTGGCTTAGTTTGGGTACCTTTGTCTTGATAGGTAGTCTGCAATAACATTTTTGTCAGTCCTTATTACCTCAATTGTAAATGTAAAATTTTGTATATTTAATACAAGCCTTCTTATTTCCTTTGTTGTCACCGAGTCTGGTATTTTTCGCATTATCCACCACTTTACTTGTGTATTATCTGTTCTTACAATAAATTTATTATAAACAATATATGGCTCAAATGCTAACAAACATTTATATAACCCAAATAGTTCTTTTCTATTTATTTCCCATTTTAATTGTGGTTCCGTGTATGATCCCGAATAATATCTACAATGATGTTCGATTTCTTCATTATCATATCTATATTTTGAGAATTCCTCCATAACTGTGATCACTAGAATCAGTTTCTACTATGTATGTGAATTGTCTTTTTTCATTTGGAAAATATAGTTTTGGTAGTTCTTTACATAAATTTTTAATCTTTTTTATATGCATTTTATCTTTTTCGTCAAAATGGTATTCTACATCTTTCTCTAATTTTTTCTGCAGTGGTTTTAAGTTTTCTGCTAATTTAGGGATATATTCTCTTACTTGGTTAACTAATCCTAAAAATGATTGTAGCTTCTTTTTTGTGTCAAGTTTCTCATTTAAATTAATTATTTTCTGTACTATATGCGTTTGCATTTTTATTCCATTTTTATCTATTTGTATACCTAAGAATTCTATTTGATTTTTCATTATTTCTGCCTTCTTTTTACTTAAACTAATTTCTGATATTTCTATGATGTTTATAAATTTTTCTAGTAATTTTATATGTTCTTCCTCTGTCCTAGAATATAATAGTATATCATCTATATATATTATGCAATTTTCTAATTGGTTGAAGTAGCTGTCCATAAAATGTTGGTATCTACCTGGTGCGTTTTTGTATCCAAAGGGTAGTACATTCCATTCGTAAAATCCTTGTGGTACAGTAAATGTTGTTAGTTGCTTAGATTCATCTTCTAATTTTAAATGGTAAAATCCTGATTTACAGTCAAATTTACTAAAATAGTTATATCCTTGTATTTGTCTGATTTTTAGTATTTTATTTGGTATTGGATAATTATATGTTTTTATTTTTGCATTTAAATTTCTATAATCTATAACCATTCTGCTTTTTCCTCGTTTTTGTTCACTATGTTTATTTACTATAAACGTTGGACTAGTATGTTTGCTGTTACTTTATTGTATATATTTATTGTCCAATAATTCTTGTATATGCATTTTAAATTCTGTTAGGTCCGTAAAATTGTATTTTAAAGGTTTTTGCATTATTATACTATTTTCATCTATTAGTTCAATTTTTATTTTTGTTTTATGTTTTTCCCATCCTTGTAAGGGATTATCATTATATAGTAGTTCTAATTTATCTTGGAGTAGTTTTATCTTGTTTATAGAAAATATGATTATTTCTACTTTATGGTTGTTTGGTGTTATATTTTTTAGTTTTTGGGTAATTTTCTCACTTCCTTTGATCCATGGTGTTGTTTTTCTTAATTTATTATTTACTCTTTTTGCTCCTACTCTTTGTCCACATGGGGTAGTAAACCACCAATGTGTCTTTGTTATAGTATGTGGGAATAATTTATCTAAGAATGGCATTCCTAGTAATATATCTTTATTTGTAAATTCATAAATATATATTTCTCCTATGGTTAGTATTTTATCCCATATTTGTATTTTTAGATTCCTTGCTTTATGTGTTATCATACTTCCTTCATTGTTAAATCCCGTTACTACTAAGGGTGTTTTCAATTCTTCCCATTTATCTTCTGGTAGACAATTATGTTTACACATGTTTACACATGTTAGCTTCTGCTCCTGTATCCATCATAGGTGTATAATATCTATTATAGTATCCTTCTACTATTATTTTGGTAAGTATATATATTTTTGTCATTTATTATGTTAATTTATTATTTTATCATATTAAGGTTCTTTTGATTACTACCTTTTTATTTTCTTAACTTATTGTTAATTGCTTATCTTCTAGGTTATATGGTTTAACTTTTTCTAACCACTTTGCTCCTAGCGTGATATTTTTATCTCCTTGATATATTTTAAAATTTATTAATATTGGTATTCCTCCAATAATTAATTCTTTTTCGGTTGTTTCTTCAATTTTTCTTAATGCTTTTGGTAATTCCGGATTTTGTTGTTCATTTGTTATTATTTCTTTTTCTGGTATTAATTCTCTTGCAATATAATTTTCTTGTTGTCCTTTATTTATTAATATTAAATATTTCCTTTGATCCATTAATCCTGTTATGTAGTAATGATATGGTTTTATTTCTTCTATTAATTTTGGTGGAGTTACATAACTTATCCTTCTTGATGTACTCATTCTTGATGATGTTTCTGGTATTTCATTACCTGTTCGTTTTGACGTTTCTATTCTTTCCTTTACTATTTCTAAGTTTTCTTCGATGTCCATTTCTGCATGACTATAATCATTATTATCTATAACTGATACTATTCTTTCAAACGGGTTTTCTATTTTAATTCTATTTATTTTATTTCTAGCTGTTATTTTATGTTTTGTTGTAAGTATATATAAGTTTTTACATCTTGCCGTAAATATCTTACTTCCTGGTGCTAGTCTATTCCCGACATTTTCCAGTATAAAACTAATGATCTATCTATATTTTTATCATCTATTGCTACTGAATAATTTGCACTTATTATGAATTTAAATTTTTGGTATATTAGATTTCCTTTTACTGCACTTATTACACTTTTTTCTATAGGTTGTATAATTCTATCATCCGCTAAGTATATTTCTATAGGGGTCTCTATTCCTTCTCTAAAACATGCTTTTATTAGTATTTCTGTTCCTCCTAAATGTACGTATTTTATTGGATTTTTTGCTTTTATATCTTGTATTTCTTTATTTAGTACTTTTTTTATTTAAGATTGGTATTCTAGCTTTACCTTTAATGTATTTACAATCTATTATATGTTCTCTCTGGCTTATTACATAATATTCTTCTTTTTGTCTTTTAAACCAATTTTTTATTGTTGGTACCTCTAATATTTTATCTATGCTTAGATCTAATTCTTTTCCCTTTATTTGTTCAAATATATTAGTGTCAAATATTATTTTTTTTTCTGAGGATTGTTCATCTTGGTGTTCTTCTTGTTGTATTATCCTTATATCTTTTTCAGTCATAATTTTCTTCTTCCGATTCTTCTATATTATTATTTATATCATTTTCGCTTTCGTTTTCTGATAATTCATATATACTATCTTCACTTTCTAATTCATAATCTATATATTCCATTTGTGTATATTTATCATCTCCTATTATTATTTCAGAACAAAAATAATAATTATTATCTTTATTATCTCCTATTGTTATCTTTAATCCTTCCGGATTTATATATATTTTTTCTTCTAATGCGAATTCTTCTTTATTCATTTATAAATTATGTTGGTATTTATATTCTAGACTGTCTATTTGTAATTGTAATTCTAATATAACTCTTCTTTGTGCTAATAGGGATTTATGGCAAACTCCTGCAAATACATTAGCGTTTAGTCTATTTTGTCTATGTTTTAATTCTTGTCTTTTTTCTATAATCATTTCATTAAGTTTTTGTCTGTGTTTGTTATTGTTATCAGTCATTGTTTCTTTAAGTATTTAATGTATTTATATTCTGTTTTAGATATGGTATTAATTAATTTATTTAATTTGTCATTATCAGTTTTTGTAATACTGAGTTGTTTATATTCCGGGTATAGTCTTTTTAATTTTCTTCTCAATTTTCTTATCTTCTTACTAATAACTTCTATATGCTCTGATACCATTATATTCCAAAAATGGTATCAGAGCATATAGGAGTTATTAGTAAGAAAGAGCATATAGGAGTTATTAGTAAGAAAGAGCATATAGGAGTTATTAGTAAGAAGATAAGAAAATTGAGAAGAAAATTAAAAAGACTATACCCGGAATATAAACAACTAAGTATTACAAAAACTGATAATAACAAATTAAATAAATTAATTAATACCATATCTAAAACAGAATATAAATACATTAAATACTTAAAGAAACAATGACTGATAACAATAACAAACACAGACAAAAACTTAATAAAATGATTATAGAGAAAAGACAAGAATTAAAACATAGACAAAATAGACTAAACGCTAATATATTTGCAGGAGTTTGCCATAAATCCCTATTAGCACAAAGAAGAGTTATATTAGAATTACAATTACAAATAGACAGTCTAGAATATAAATACCAACATAATTTATAAATGAATAAAGAAGAATTTCGCATTAGAAGAAAAAACATATATAAATCCGGAAGGATTAAAGATAACAATAGTATTTTCTAATTTAGGAAGAAGATATAAAAAAATAGGAGATAATCTAAATTTAATGCTAGAAAAAGAAACGGTAAAATTAGAAGATAAATTAACCGCAATGGTTAGAATAACAAAAGAAAATGAAGAAATAGATAGGAAAAGAGAAATTGAAAAAATACAACAACAAACTAAAGAAAAAATACAACGAATAGAAGAAGTAAAAAACACTAAAATAATAGAACTAGAAAAAGAATTAGAAATGCTAAAACAATTATATGCAAATAAGCAAAAAGAAAAAGAAAAACGTAGAGAAGAGGAACAAGAGTTAAAACTGACAAATGAAATAGAAAAATTTAAATTACAATTAGAAGACGAACAAGACAATCTACCAAAAATAAGCATAGACGAAATAAGTGAAGAAAGTGATAATGATAATAATCTAGGAGAAAACTATTCGGAAACAAGTGAAACATATACCGAACTAATAGAAAAAATGGAAAAAGCAAAAATAAATCCAGAAATAAATACAGGAGATATGAGTAATGATGATAAACCAAGTACATCAGGAGTAAAAAATCCAAAGCAATTAAATCCAAACTACTATAGGACAGACTATAATTCATATGATAAAAATAAAACGTTATGGGAAAAAAGGCCAAAAATGGTATCAGAGCATATAGGAGTTATTAGTAAGAAAGAGCATATAGGAGTTATTAGTAAAAAAGAGCATATAGGAGTTATTAGTAAGAAAGAGCATATAGGAGTTATTAGTAAGAAGATAAGAAAATTGAGAAGAAAATTAAAAAGACTATACCCGGAATATAAACAACTAAGTATTACAAAAACTGATAATGACAAATTAAATAAATTAATTAATACCATATCTAAAACAGAATATAAATACATTAAATACTTAAAGAAACAATGACTAATAACAATAACAAACACAGACAAAAGCTTAATGAAATGATTATAGAAAAAAGACAAGAATTAAAACATAGACAAAATAGACTAAACGCTAATATATTTGCAGGAGTTTGCCATAAAATCCCTATTAGCACAAAGAAGAGTTATATTAGAATTACAATTACAAATAGACAGTCTAGAATATAAATACCAACATAATTTATAAATGAATAAAGAAGAATTCGCATTAGAAGAAAAAAAATAACAATAGTATTTTCTAATTTAGGAAGAAGATATAAAAAAATAGGAGATAATCTAAATTTAATGCTAGAAAAAGAAACGGTAAAATTAGAAGATAAATTAACCGCAATGGTTAGAATAACAAAAGAAAATGAAGAAATAGATAGGAAAAGAGAAATTGAAAAAATACAACAACAAACTAAAGAAAAAATAAAACGAATAGAAGAAGTAAAAAACACTAAAATAATAGAACTAGAAAAAGAATTAGAAATGCTAAAACAATTATATGCAAATAAGCAAAAAGAAAAAGAAAAACGTAGAGAAGAGGAACAAGAGTTAAAACTGACAAATGAAATAGAAAAATTTAAATTACAATTAGAAGAAGAACAAGACAATCTACCAAAAATAAGCGTAGACGAAATAAGTGAAGAAAATGATAATGATAATAATCTAGGAGAAAACTATTCGAAAACAAGTGAAACATATACCGAACTAATAGAAAAAATGGAAAAAGCAAAAATAAATCCAGAAATAAATACAGGAGATATGAGCAATGATGATAAACCAAGTACATCAGGAGTAAAAAATCCAAAGCAATTAAATCCAAGCTACTATAGGACAGACTATAATTCATATGATAAAAACAAAATATGGGAAAAAAGGCCAAATAAGAAATGGACACCAAGGCAGATAACTGAACAAAATAATTTTTTAGATCTAGATTGTGTAGCAGATATAAATAAAACAATTAAATTATGGATAGGATATATCTCAAAACAATTAATAGACAATAAAATATCGATAGCTGAAACACCAGGATATATAGAAAGAACACTCATAGGAACGGTAAAATTATGGTTACAAAATCTAACAAATGAAAGCCTAGAAACATTAAGAAGTAATAAAACATACGATGGAACAGATGCCACAACAGCTACGGAAATATTATTTAAATATGAAATAGCAATAAGAAATGAATTTGGTAGTATGACGACGGAAATAGAAGAAAAAAATAAAGAAAAAATTATAAACAGAAATTTAATGTCAAAATTAGCAATATGTAATATGTGCTATTTAGATGAATATACTTGTGCATTTAAAAACTATTATTACAAAGGAACATATAATCCAGATGAAAGTAAAGAAATAAGAAAATTATATTTTACTAAATTACCAGAACCTTTTAGTTCAAAAATAATAAAAATTGGAATGAAGCAGAATTAGTAGATACCCTAGGAGCTCGAATAAAATTTTTACAAAATTGGTTTATGGAATTATGTGAAAAATACAAAGAAAATATTAAAATGGGTAAAATATTGGTAAGAAATTTAGCATGTTGTAAAGATAGAACAGCACCCCAATTCGGATGCACAGATAAATATTATAAAAAACGTAAGAAAATAAAAAGATATAGTAGTAAATATAAACCATATAAATCAAAATATAAGTATAAAAAACCAAGAAGAAGATATTATGTAAAAAATTACAAATATAAAAAACCATATAAAACAAAGAAAAAATTAACAGAATGTACTTGTTAAAATTGTGGAAAACTAGGACACTTAGCTAAAGATTGCAAATTACCAAAAAATCCAAAGAAAAAACAAATTACCAAAATAATAATAGGAGATGATAAATATACACAAATGGAATATATAGATTATGAATTAGAGAGTGAAGACAGTATATATGAATTATCAGAAAATGAATTATCAGAAAACGAAAGCGAAAACGATATAAATAATGATATAGAAGAATCGGAAGAAGAAAATTATGACTGAAAAAGATATAAGGATAATACAACAAGAAGAACACCAAGATGAACAATTCTCAGAACAAAAAATAATATTTGACACCAATATATTTGAACAAATAAAGGGAAAAGAATTAGATCTAAGCATAGATAAAATATTAGAGGTACCAACAATAAAAAATTGGTTCAAAAGACAAAAAGAAGAATATTATGTAATAAGCCAAAGAGAACATATAATAGATTGTAAATACATTAAAGGTAAAGCTAGAATACCAATCCTAAATAAAAAAAGTACTAAATAAAGAAATACAAGATATAAAAGCAAAAAATCCAATAAAATACGTACATTTAGGAGGAACAGAAATACTAATAAAAGCATGTTTTAGAGAAGGAATAGATACCCCTATAGAAATATACTTAGCGGATGATAGAATTATACAACCTATAGAAAAAAGTGTAATAAGTGCAGTGAAACGAAATCTAATATACCAAAAATTTAAATTCATAATAAGTGCAAATTATTCAGTAGCAATAGATGATAAAAATATAGATAGATCATTAGTTTTATACTGGAAAATGTCGGGAATAGAACTAACACCAGGAAGTAAGATATTTACGGCAAGATGTAAAAACTTATACATCCTTACAACAAAACATAAAATAACAGCTAGAAATAAAATAAATAGAATTAAAATAGAAAATACGTTTGAAAGAATAGTATCAGTTATAGATAATAATGATTATAGTTATGCAGAAATGGACATCCTTAGTAGTAACGGGATTTAACAATGAAGGAAGTATGATAACACATAAAGCAAGGAATCTAAAAATACAAATATGGGATAAAATACTAACCATAGGAGAAATATATAGTTATGAATTTACAAATAAAGATATATTGCTAGGAATGCCATTCTTAGATAAATTATTCCCACATACTATAACAAAGACACATTGGTGGTTTACTACCCCATGTGGACAAAGAATAGGAGCAAAAAGAGTAAATAATAAATTAAGAAAAACAACACCATGGATCAATAAGATAAAACTACTCCAAGATAAATTAGAACTACTATATAATGATAATCCCTTACAAGGATGGGAAAAACATAAAACAAAAATAAAAATTGAACTAATAGATGAAAATAGTATAATAATGCAAAAACCTTTAAAATACAATTTTACGGAGTCTAACAGAATTTAAAATGATATAACAAGAAATTAGAGCTATCATATACACAAAAAGTAAACAGCAAAAACACACTAGCCCAGCATTATTAGTAAATAAACATAGTGAACAAAAACGAGGAAAAAGCAGAATGGTTATAGATTATCGAAATTTAAATGAAAAAACAAAAATATATAATTATCCAATACCAAATAAAATACTAAAAATCAGACAAATACAAGGATATAACTATTTTAGTAAATTTGACTGCAAATCAGGATTTTATCATTTAAAATTAGAAGATGAATCTAAGCAACTAACAGCATTTACGGTACCACAAGGATTTTACGAATGGAATGTACTACCCTTTGGATATAAAAACGCACCAGGTAGATACCAACATTTTATGGACAGCTACTTTAACCAATTAGAAAATTGCATAATATATATAGATGATATACTATTATATTCTAGGACAGAGGAAGAACATATAAAATTATTAGAAAAATTTATAAACATCATAGAAATATCAGGATTAGTTTAAGTAAAACGAAGGCAGAAATAATGAAAAATCAAATAGAATTTTTAGGTATACAAATAGATAAAAATGGAATAAAAATGCAAACGCATATAGTTCAAAAAATAATTAATTTAAATGAGACACTTGACACAAAAAAGAAGCTACAATCATTTTTAGGATTAGTTAACCAAGTAAGAGAATATATCCCTAAATTAGCAGAAAACTTAAAACCACTGCAGAAAAAATTAAAGAAAGATGTAGAATACCATTTTGACGAAAAAGATAAAATGCATATAAAAAAGATTAAAAATTTTGTAAAGAACTACCAAAACTATATTTTCCAAATGAAAAAAGGCAATTCACATACATAGTAGAAACTGATTCTAGTGATCATACGTTATGGAGGAATTCTCAAAATAGATATGATAATGAAGAAATTGAACATCATTGTAGATATTATTCGGGATCATACACGGAACCACAATTAAAATGGGAAATAAATAGAAAAGAACTATTGGGTTATATAAATGTTTGTTAGCATTTGAGCCATATATTGTTTATAATAAATTTATTGTAAGAACAGATAATACACAAGTAAAGTGGTGGATAACGCGAAAAATACCAGACTCGGTGACAACAAAGGAAATAAGAAGACTTGTATTAAATATACAAAATTTTACATTTACAATTGAGGTTATAAGGACTGACAAAAATGTTATTGCAGACTACCTATCAAGACAAAGGTACTCAAACTGAGCCAGAAGATTGCAAATTAGGACTACTCCAAGATAAATTAGAACTACTATATAATGTTAATCCCTTACAAGGATGGGAAAAACATAAAAAAAAATAAAAATTGAACTAATAGATGAAAATAGTATAATAATGCAAAAACCTTTAAAATACAATTTTACGGATCTAACAGAATTTAAAATGCATATACAAGAATTATTAGACAATAAATATATACAAGAAAGTAACAGCAAACACACTAGTCCAGCATTTATCGTAAATAAACATAGTGAACAAAAACGAGGAAAAAGTAGAATGGTTATAGATTATAGAAATTTAAATGCAAAAACAAAAATATATAATTATCCAATACCAAATAAAATATTAAAAATTAGACAAATACAAGGATATAACTATTTTAGTAAATTTGACTGTAAATCAGGATTTTACCATTTAAAATTAGAAGATGAATCTAAGCAACTAACAGCATTTACGGTACCACAAGGATTTTACGAATGGAATGTACTACCCTTTGGATATAAAAACGCACCAGGTAGATACCAACATTTTATGGACAGCTACTTTAACCAATTAGAAAATTGCATAATATATATAGATGATATACTATTATATTCCAGGACAGAGGAAGAACATATAAAATTATTAGAAAAATTTATACACATCATAGAAATATCAGGAATTAGTTTAAGTAAAAAGAAGGCAGAAATAATGAAAAATCAAATAGAATTCTTAGGTATACAAATAGATAAAAATGGAATAAAAATGCAAACGCATATAGTACAGAAAATAATTAATTTAAATGAGACACTTGACACAAAAAAGAAGCTACAATCATTTTTAGGATTAGTTAACCAAGTAAGAGAATATATCCCTAAATTAGCAGAAAACTTAAAACCACTGCAGAAAAAATTAAAGAAAGATGTAGAATACCATTTTGACGAAAAAGATAAAATGCATATAAAAAAGATTAAAAATTTATGTAAAGAACTACCAAAACTATATTTTCCAAATGAAAAAAGGCAATTCACATACATAGTAGAAACTGATTCTAGTGATCACAGTTATGGAGGAATTCTCAAATATAGATATGATAATGAAGAAATTGAACATCATTGTAGATATTATTCGGGATCATACACGGAACCACAATTAAAATGGGAAATAAATAGAAAAGAACTATTTGGGTTATATAAATGTTTGTTAGCATTTGAGTCATATATTGTTTATAATAAATTTATTGTAAGAACAGATAATACGCAAGTAAAGTGGTGGATAACGCGAAAAATACCAGACTCGGTGACAACAAAGGAAATAAGAAGGCTTGTATTAAACATACAAAATTTTACATTTACAATTGAGGTAATAAGGACTGACAAAAATGTTATTGCAGACTACCTATCAAGACAAAGGTACTCAAACTGAGCCAGAAGATAATACAATGAATAAGATACTCGAAGCCATTACTACACTTTGTATTAAAGTGGACAGTATGGATGAAGAGATAAAAAAGCTAAAGACTAATTAAGTTAATCTGAAGTCTAAAGCTAAAGATAGCAGTCCCCAGGAAGACTATAAACATCCGGAGCTAGAAAGAGACGTTGGGAAACTCCGAAAAACCCAAAACAATTTATTTGCTAATATTGCAGGTACAAGTGCAGGTACAAGTGGACAACCTACAAAATCACAATATAAAAATACCAATTTAAATACCATGTTCACAAACCCATTTACCCAAAAAATACAAAAACCAGTCATGACACCACCCCAAATAAATACATACGCAGCAAGTTTACACCATGAGAAAAAGATATATAACCATTTGTCCCAAAGCTACATACAAAACATATATAGAATCCAGACATATTTAAACCTAAACCCAAGATCAGTTACAACTACAGACCCAACCCAAGACTACATAACCCAAAAATTACAAGGATATAACAGACTTATCGCACAGCCAAAGACAAGTTCGAACCTAGTCAAAACATGTTACCATTATGGACTACTTAGTACAGTATATACATATGACGGAGAAGAGCTACAAGGAATACCAGAGATACACCAAGCATTTCTAACCTACAAAAGAGTTACGAAAGGAAATTTATTCTATGTGAAATTTTATACAGCACCAGCAGAGATATTATATGACGAGATAAAACCAGTGATCCAAGTTGTAAAGCTAGGATTGACAAAAAATATGATATTACCAGACGATATAATAACACAACCAGAAATACCTATGATCGAGATACCCAATTTCTATGCAAACAAACGAATTATTGGAATTTCAACTATTATTCAAGAGCTAGCAGATAATTATTTAAATGGAAACGCGATATGGAGCTACTACGCCAGAGACCAATTAATGATTTATTCAAATTCAAGAAGTGTAAGAGAAGCAGATATGGAAGAAGTCCAGCAATGGATATTATCACTACTTAGACCAGAAGATAAACCGACGACAAGGGCATTGAAAAATGAATTTATTTCTCAAAATTTATTAACAAGATACTGCAAGATAATTAGTCACAAATATCCAGATCATCGTTGTTCGAAATGCAATGGAGGAGATATGACAGAGATACCAGCTGTACAACTGGAATAAAAATATGGAGAAGAATGAAGATACGTGGAATGAAGATACGTGGAATGAAGATAAAGAAGATACGACAAAAAGACAAAAGAAAGAAGATACGTGGAAAGTGGAAAAGACGAAAAAAAGAAGAAGAAATGAATGCGGAAAGAAATGAAGATATGAGACATGTGGGAAAAAGAAAGTCAAAAAAGGAGGAAAGCAAAGTTAGAAAAAATGTAGAATTTTAGGTAAAATATCACTATCAGCTATTTAAGTTTTTGTATCGTGTTGTAAAAAGCCATAAAATAGTGGACAGATGTAAAAGTAGGAATAGTATAATTTTTGTTTTATTATAGAAAGTCGTAAAGTAAATAGTAAGAGTCATTCATGAACAGTAAAGGTCGTTCATGAAAGGTCATTTGTGAATAGTAAGAGTCATATGTAAATAGTAGGAGTCGTTTTTTCCTCTATAAAAGGAGGCAAGCGGATGAAGGGAAGGGACACACATGAACACACAACATCAACAAGAATCAGAAAAATCCCTTACCTCTCAAAATCCTCATTTGTAAAAAACTTTCTATATATAAATAAAATATATCTTTTAAATAAGCTATGGAGCATCTAGATGAGCTAAAAAATCAGGTATACTTATTCATAGTCATGTATAGCTAAACTTTTATATTCCTTATAATCTCTTTTATATCATAATTGTTTATCATGTTTTAGTACTGTTATGAAGAACATCTTAAGAAGGCTTGCCATGGCCTAATATTCCTGAAAGTAGTTAAGCCCAGACTATGCCATCCTAAGGTCGAAACCGGTAGGCAAGAAGGCCGTTTAGGGGAGTAGACAAAGTTGAGGCGCTGTTAGGGTAAACGATTGAAGCAAGAAAAGCATGGTAGTGGCTAGAAGAGATTGTTCAAAATAACTTATTAAAATATGATGAACTTTATGATAAACAGAGAGATTAGAGGGAATATGTTTAGTAAAAAACATGACAAGAATAAATACTGATTTAATGAGCAATAATACGTACTTAATAAATGATGATAATAATTATAAAATACTCATATTATATATCCTCAAACAACTTAATAACGATATTAGGAGAAAAATCTACGATATTTTAGTTACTTTTGAGATAATAGAAATAATGGAACAAAGATGGATAGAACTAATTATACCAGATGATATAGATAACTTAGATTTATACGAACTAGATTTATATTCAGAACAATAAATAATGGACTCAACTACAAAAATGGAATCTACCCACGACTTAAAAATAATAAGTAACCCCTCAAAATACCAAATATTCTTTAAAGATAAGATATTAATCACTATCATTAAAACAGTTAATCTTAACAGAGATTTACAACAAATTATACTTGATAAAATCATTAATTCTACAGAAGATTTTTGGCCATACGAATCAGATATATATCCAGATATAGATTCAATTAAAAATAATGAATAAAAATACTTCCGCACACATACCGCGCACAGGGACTCCAAAAATATCCAGATATAGATACAATTAAAAATAATGAATAAAAATACTTCCGCACACATACCGCGCACAGGGACTCCAAAAATGGTATCAGAGCATATAGGAGTTATTAGTAAGAAAGAGCATATAGGAGTTATTAGTAAGAAAGAGCATATAGGAGTTATTAGTAAGAAAGAGCATATAGGAGTTATTAGTAAGAAAGAGCATATAGGAGGTATTAGTAAGCAAGAGCATATAGGAGTTATTAGTAAGAAAGAGCATGTAGGAGTTATTAGTAAGAAGATAAGAAAATTGAGAAGAAAATTAAAAAGACTATACCCGGAATATAAACAACTCAGTATTACAAAAACTGATAATGACAAATTAAATAAATTAATTAATACCATATCTAAAACAGAATATAAATACATTAAATACTTAAAGAAACAATGACTGATAACAATAACAAACACAAACAAAAACTTAATAAAATGATTATAGAAAAAAGACAAGAATTAAAACATAGACAAAATAGACTAAACGCTAATATATTTGCAGAAGTTTGCCATAAATCCCTATTAGCACAAAGAAGAGTTATATTAGAATTACAATTACAAATAGACAGTCTAGAATATAAATACCAACATAATTTATAAATGAATAAAGAAGAATTCGCATTAGAAGAAAAAACATATATAAATCCGGAAGGATTAAAGATAACAATAGTATTTTTCTAATTTAGGAAGAAGATATAAAAAAATAGGAGATAATCTAAATTTAATGCTAGAAAAAGAAACGGTAAAATTAGAAGATAAATTAACCGCAATGGTTAGAATAACAAAAGAAAATGAAGAAATAGATAGGAAAAGAGAAATTGAAAAAATACAACAACAAACTAAAGAAAAAATACAACGAATAGAAGAAGTAAAAAATACTAAAATAATAGAACTAGAAAAAGAATTAGAAGTGCTAAAACAATTATATGCAAATAAGCAAAAAGAAAAACAAAGAGAAGAGGAACAAGAGTTAAAATTGACAAATGAAATAGAAAAAATTAAATTACAATTAGAAGAAGAACAAGATAATCTACCAAAAATAAGCATAGACGAAATAAGTGAAGAAAGTGATAATGATAATGATCTAGAAAACTATTCGGAAACAAGTGAAACATATACCGAACTAATAGAAAAAATGGAAAAAGCAAAAATAAATCCAGAAATAAATACAGGAGATATGAGTAATGATGATAAACCAAGTACATCAGGAGTAAAAAATCCAAAGCAATTAAATCCAAACTACTATAGGACAGACTATAATTCATATGATAAAAACAAAATATGGGAAAAAAGGCCAAATAGGAAATGGACACCAAGGCAGATAACTGAACAAAATAATTTTTTAGATCTAGATTGTGTAGCAGATATAAATAAAACAATTCAATTATGGATAAGATATATCTCAAAACAATTAATAGACAATAAAATATCGATAGCTGAAACACCAGGATATATAGAAAGAACACTCATAGGAACGATAAAATTATGGTTACAAAATCTAACAAACGAAAGTCTAGAAACATTAAGAAGTAATAAAACATACGATGGAACAGATGCCACAACAGCTACAGATGCCACAACAGCTACGGAAATATTATTTAAATATGAAATAGCAATAAGAAATGAATTTGGTAGTATGACGACGGAAGTAGAAGAACAAAATAAAGAAAAAATTATAAACAGAAATTTAATGTCAAAATTAGCAATATGTAATATGTGCTATCTAGATGAATATACTAGTGCATTTAAAAACAATTATTACAAAGGAACATATAATCCAGATGAAAGTAAAGAAATAAGAAAATTATATTTTACTAAACTACCAGAACCTTTTAGTTCAAAAATAATAAAAAATTGGAATGAAGCAGAGTTAGTAGATACTCTAGGAGCTCGAATAAATTTTTTACAAAATTGGTTTATGGAATTATGTGAAAAATACAAAGAAAATATTAAAATGGGTAAAATATTGGTAAGAAATTTAGCATGTTGTAAAGATAGAACAGCACCCCAATTCGGATGCACAGATAAATATTATAAAAAATATAAGAAAATAAAAAGATATAGTAGTAAATATAAACCATATAAATCAAAATATAAGTATAAAAAACCAAGAAAAAGATATTATGTAAAAAATTACAAATATAAAAAAACCATATAAAACAAAGAAAAAATTAACGGAATGTACTTGTTACAATTGTGGAAAACTAGGACACTTAGCTAGAGATTGCAAATTACCAAAAAATCCAAAGAAAAAATAAATTACTGAAATAATAATAGGAGATGATAAATATACACAAATGGAATATATAGATTATGAATTAGAAAGTGAAGATAGTATATATGAATTATCAGAAAATGAATTATCAGAAAACGAAAGCGAAAATGATATAAATAATAATATAGAAGAATCGGAAGAAGAAAATTATGACTGAGAAAGATATAAGGATAATACAACAAGAAGAACACCAAGATGAACAATCCTCAGAACAAAAAATAATATTTGACACTAATATATTTGAACAAATAAAGGGAAAAGAATTAGATCTAAGCATAGATAAAATATTAACGGTACCAACAGTAAAAAACTGGTTTAAAAGACAAAAAGAAGAATATTATGTAATAAGCCAAAGAGAACATATAATAGATTGTAAATACATTAAAGGTAAAGCTAGAATACCAATCCTAAATAAAAAATTACTAAATAAAGAAATACAAGATATAAAAGCAAAAAATCCAATAAAATACGTACATTTAGGAGGAACAGAAATACTAATAAAAGCATGTTTTAGAGAAGGAATAGATACCCCTATAGAAATATACTTAGCGGATGATAGAATTATACAACCTATAGAAAAAAGTGTAATAAGTGCAGTAAAAGGAAATCTAATATACCAAAAATTTAAATTCATAATAAGTGCAAATTAGTCAGTAGCAATAGATGATAAAAATATAGATAGATCATTAGTTTTATACTGAAAAATGTCAGGAATAGAACTAACACCAGGAAGTAAGATATTTACGGCAAGATGTAAAAACTTATATATACTTACAACAAAACATAAAATAACAGCTAGAAATAAAATAAATAGAATAAAAATAGAAAATCCGTTTGAAAGAATAGTATCAGTTATAGATAATAATGATTATAGTTATGCAGAAATGGACATTGAAGAAGACTTAGAAATAGTAAAGGAAAGAATAGAAACGTCAAAACGAACAGGTAATGAAATACCAGAAACATCATCAAGAATGAGTACATCAAGAAGGATAAATTATGTAACTCCACCAAAATTAATAGAAGAAATAAAACCATATCATTACTACATAACAGGATTAATGGACCAAAGGAAATATTTAATATTAATAAATACAGGACAACAAGAAAAATATATTGCAAGAGAATTAATACCAGAAAAAGAAATAATAACAAATGAACAACAATGTTCGGAATTACCAAAAGCATTAAGAAAAATTGAAGAAACAACCGAAAAAGAATTAATTATTGGAGGAATACCAATATTAATAAATTTCAAAATATATCAAGGAGATAAAAATATCACGCTAGGAGCAAAGTGGTTAGAAAAAGTTAAGCCATATAACCTAGAAGATAAGCAATTAACAATAAGTTATGAAAATAAAAAGGTAGTAATCAAAAGAACCTTAATGTGATAAAATAATAAATTAACATAATAAATGACAAAAATATATATACTTGCCAAGATAATAATAGAGGGATACTATAATAGATATTATACACCTATGATGGATACAGGAGCAGAAGCTAACATGTGTAAACATAATTGTCTACCAGAAGATAAATGGGAAGAATTGAAAACACCCTTAGTAGTAACGGGATTTAACAATGAAGGAAGTATGATAACACACAAAGCAAAGAATCTAAAAATACAAATATGGGATAAAATACTAACCATAGGAGAAATATATAGTTATGAATTTACAAATAAAGATATATTGCTAGGAATGCCATTCTTAGATAAATTATTCCCACATACTATAACAAAGACACATTGGTGGTTTACTACCCCATGTGGACACAGAGTAGGAGCAAAAAGAGTAAATAATAAATTAAGAAAAACAACACCATGGATCAAAGGAAGTGAGAAAATTACCCAAAAACTAGAAAATATAACACCAAGCAACCATAAAATAGAAAGAATCATATTTTCTATAAATAAGATAAAACTACTCCAAGATAAATTAGAACTACTATATAATGACAATCCCTTACAAGGATGGGAAAAACATAAAACAAAAATAAAAATTGAAATAATAGATGAAAATAGTATAATAATGCAAAAACCTTTAAAATACAATTTTACGGACCTAACAGAATTTAAAATGAATATACAAGAATTATTAGACAATAAATATATACAAGAAAGTAACAGCAAACACACTAGCCCAGCATTTATAGTAAATAAACATAGTGAACAAAAACGAGGAAAAAGTAGAATGGTTATAGATTATAGAAATTTAAATGCAAAAACAAAAACATATAATTATCCAATACCAAATAAAATACTAAAAATCAGACAAATACAAGGATATAATTATTTTAGTAAATTTGACTGTAAATCAGGATTTTACCATTTAAAATTAGAAGATGAATCTAAGCAACTAACAGCATTTACTGTACCACAAGGATTTTACGAATGGAATGTACTACCCTTTGGATATAAAAACGCACCAGGTAGATACCAATATTTTATGGACAGCTACGTTAACCAATTAGAAAATTGCATAATATATATAGATGATATATTATTATATTCTAGGACAGAGGAAGAACATATAAAATTATTAGAAAAATTTATACACATCATAGAAATATCAGGAATTAGTTTAAGTAAAAAGAAGGCAGAAATAATGAAAAATAAAATAGAATTCTTAGGTATACAAATAGATAAAAATGGAATAAAAATGCAAACGCATATAGTACAGAAAATAATTAATTTAAATGAGACACTTGACACAAAAAAGAAGCTACAATCATTTTTAGGATTAGTCAACCAAGTAAGAGAATATATCCCTAAATTAGCAGAAAACTTAAAACCACTGCAGAAAAAATTAAAGAAAGATGTAGAATACCATTTTGACGAAAAAGATAAAATGCATATAAAAAAGATTAAAAATTTATGTAAAGAACTACCAAAACTATATTTTTCAAATGAAAAAAGGCAATTCACATACATAGTAGAAACTGATTCTAGTGATCACAGTTATGGAGGAATTCTCAAATATAGATATGATAATGAAGAAATTGAACATCATTGTAGATATTATTCGGGATCATACACGGAACCACAATTAAAATGGGAAATAAATAGAAAAGAACTATTTGGGTTATATAAATGTTTATTAGCATTTGAGCCATATATTGTTTATAATAAATTTATTGTAAGAACAGATAATACACAAGTAAAGTGGTGGATAACGCGAAAAATACCAGACTCGGTGACAACAAAGGAAATAAGAAGGCTTGTATTAAACATACAAATTTTACATTTACAATTGAGGTAATAAGGACTGACAAAAATGTTATTGCAGACTACCTATCAAGACAAAGGTACTCAAACTGAGCCAGAAGATAATACAATGAATAAGATACTCGAAGCCATTACTACACTTTGTATTAAAGTGGACAGTATGGATGAAGAGATAAAAAAGCTAAAGACTAATGAAGTTAATCTGAAGTCTAAGGCTAAAGATAGCAGTCCCCAGGAAGACTATAAACATCCGGAGCTAGAAGGAGACGTTGGGAAACTCCGAAAAACCCAAAACAATTTATTTGCTAATGATGCAGGTACAAGTGCAGGTACAAGCGGACAACCTACAAAACCACAATATAAAAATACCAATTTAAATACCATGTTCACAAACCCATTTACTCAAAAAATACAAAAACCAGTCATGGCACCACCCCAAATAAATACATACGCAGCAAGTTTACACCAAGAGAAAAAGATATACAACCATTTGTCCCAAAGCTACATACAAAACATATATAGAATCCAGACATATTTAAACCTAAACCCAAGATCAGTTACAACTACAGACCCAACCCAAGACTACATAACCCAAAAATTACAAGGATATAATAGACTCATTGCACAGCCAAAGACAAGTTCGAACCTAGTCAAAACATGTTACCATTATGGGCTACTTAGTACAGTATATACATATGACGGAGAAGAGCTACAAGGAATACCAGAGATACACCAAGCATTTCTAACCTACAAAAGAGTTACGAAAGGAAATTTATTCTATGTGAAATTTTATACAGCACCAGCAGAGATATTATATGACGAGATAAAACCAGTGATCCAAGTTGTAAAGCTAGGATTGACGAAAAACATGATATTACCAGACGATATAATAACACAACCAGAAATACCTATGATCGAAATACCTAATTTCTATGCAAACAAACGAATTATTGGAATTTCAACTATTATTCAAGAGCTAGCAGATAATTATTTAAATGGAAACGCGATATGGAGCTACTACGCCAGAGACCAATTAATGATTTATTCAAATTCAAGAAGTGTAAGAGAAGCAGATATGGAAGAAGTTCAGCAATGGATATTATCACTACTTAGACCAGAAGATAAACCGACGACAAGGGCATTGAAAAATGAATTTATTTCTCAAAATTTATTAACAAGATACTGCAAGATAATTAGTCACAAATATCCAGATCATCGTTGTTCGAAATGCAATGGAGGAGATATGACAGAGATACCAGCTGTACAACTGGAATAAAAATATGGAGAAGAATGAAGATACGTGGAATGAAGATAAAGAAGATACGACAAAAAGACAAAAGAAAGAAGATACGTGGAAAGTGGAAAAGACGAAAAAAAGAAATGAATGCGGAAAGAAATGAAGATATGAGACATGTGGGAAAAAGAAAGTCAAAAAAGGAGGAAAGCAAAGTTAGAAAAAATGTAGAATTTTAGGTAAATGTCCCTGTCAAGTAGAAAAATATCACTATCAGCTATTTAAGTTTTTGTATCGTGTTGTAAAAAGCCATAAAATAGTGGACAGATGTAAAAGTAGGAATAGTATAATTTTTGTTTTATTATAGAAAGTCGTAAAGTAAATAGTAAGAGTCATTCATGAACAGTAAAGGTCGTTCATGAAAGGTCATTTGTGAATAGTAAGAGTCATATGTAAATAGTAGGAGTCGTTTTTTCCTTCTATAAAAGGAGGCAAGCGGATGAAGGGAAGGGACACACACATGAACACACAATATCAACAAGAATCAGAAAAATCCCTCACCTCTCAGTTCCTCACTTGTAAACTTTCTATATATAAATAAAATATATCTTTTAAATAAGCTATGGAGCATCTAGATGAGCTAAAAAATCAGGTATACTTATTCATAGTCATGTATAGCTAAACTTTTATATTCCTTATAATCTCTTTTATATCATAATTGTTTATCATGTTTTAGTACTGTTATGAAGAACATCTTAAGAAAGCTTGCCATGGCCTAATATTGCTGAAAGTAGTTAAGCCCAGACTATGCCATCCTAAGGTCGAAACCGGTAGGCAAGGAGGCCGTTTAGGGGAGTAGACAAAGTTGAGGCGCTGTTAGGGTAAACGATTGAAGCAAGAAAAGCATGGTAGTGGCTAGAAGAGATTGTTCAAAATAACTTATTAAAATATGATGAACTTTATGATAAACAGAGAGATTAGAGGGAATATGTTTAGTAAAAAACATGACAAGAATAAATACTGATTTAATGAGCAATAATACGTACTTAATAAATGATGATAATAATTATAAAATACTCATATTATATATCCTCAAACAACTTAATAACGATATTAGGAGAAAAATCTACGATATTTTAGTTACTTTTGAGATAATAGAAATAATGGAACAAAGATGGATAGAACTAATTATACCAGATGATATAGATAACTTAGATTTATACGAACTAGATTTATATTCAGAACAATAAATAATGGACTCAACTACAAAAATGGAATCTACCCACGACTTAAAAATAATAAGTAACCCCTCAAAATACCAAATATTCTTTAAAGATAAAATATTAATCACTATCATTAAAACAGTTAATCTTAACAGAGATTTACAACAAATTATACTTGATAAAATCATTAATTCTACAGAAGATTTTTGGCCATACGAATCAGATATATATTCAGATATAGACTCAAATTAAAAATAATGAATAAAAATACTTCCGCACACATACCGCGCACAGGGACTCCAGATGTTTATAGTCTTCCTGGGGACTGCTATCTTTAGCCTTAGACTTCAGATTAACTTCATTAGTCTTTAGCTTTTTTATCTCTTCATCCATACTGTCCACTTTAATACAAAGTGTAGTAATGGCTTCGAGTATCTTATTCATTGTATTATCTTCTGGCTCAGTTTGGGTACCTTTGTCTTGATAGGTAGTCTTCAATAACATTTTTGTCAGTCCTTATAACCTCAATTGTAAATGTAAAATTTTGTATGTTTAATACAAGTCTTCTTACTTCCTTTGTTGTCACTGAGTCTGGTATTTTTCGCGTTATCCACCACTTTACTTGCGTATTATCTGTTCTTACAATAAATTTATTATAAACAATATATGGCTCAAATGCTAACAAACATTTATATAACCCAAATAGTTCTTTTCTATTTATTTCCCATTTTAATTGTGGTTCCGTGTATGATCCTGAATAATATCTACAATGATGTTCAATTTCTTCATTATCATATCTATATTTGAGGATTCCTCCATAACTGTGATCACTAGAATCAGTTTCTACTATGTATGTGAATTGCCTTTTTTCATTTGGAAAATATAGTTTTGGTAGTTCTTTACATAAATTTTTAATCTTTTTTATATGCATTTTATCTTTTTCGTCAAAATGGTATTCTACATCTTTCTTTAATTTTTTCTGCAGTGGTTTTAAGTTTTCTGCTAATTTAGGGATATATTCTCTTACTTGGTTAACTAATCCTAAAAATGATTGTAGCTTCTTTTTTGTGTCAAGTGTCTCATTTAAATTAATTATTTTCTGTACTATATGCGTTTGCATTTTTATTCCATTTTTATCTATTTGTATACCTAAGAATTCTATTTGATTTTTCATTATTTCTGCCTTCTTTTTACTTAAACTAATTCCTGATATTTCTATGATGTTTATAAATTTTTCTAATAATTTTATATGTTCTTCCTCTGTCCTAGAATATAATAGTATATCATCTATATATATTATGCAATTTTCTAATTGGTTGAAGTAGCTGTCCATAAAATGTTGGTATCTACCTGGTGCGTTTTTATATCCAAAGGGTAGTACATTCCATTCGTAAAATCCTTGTGGTACAGTAAATGCTGTTAGTTGCTTAGATTCATCTTCTAATTTTAAATGGTAAAATCCTGATTTACAGTCAAATTTACTAAAATAGTTATATCCTTGTATTTGTCTGATTTTTAGTATTTTATTTGGTATTGGATAATTATATGTTTTTATTTTTGCATTTAAATTTCTATAATCTATAACCATTCTACTTTTTCCTCGTTTTTGTTCACTATGTTTATTAACTATAAATGCTGGCTAGTGTGTTTGCTGTTACTTTCTTGTATATATTTATTGTCTAATAATTCTTGTATATGCATTTTAAATTCTGTTAGGTCCGTAAAATTATATTTTAAAGGTTTTTGCATTATTATACTATTTTCATCTATTAGTTCAATTTTTATTTTTGTTTTATGTTTTTCCCATCCTTGTAAGGGATTGTCATTATATAGTAGTTCTAATTTATCTTGGAGTAGTTTTATCTTATTTATAGAAAATATGATTATTTCTATTTTATGGTTGCTTGGTGTTATATTTTCTAGTTTTTGGGTAATTTTCTCACTTCCTTTGATCCATGGTGTTGTTTTTCTTAATTTATTATTTACTCTTTTTGCTCCTACTCTTTGTCCACATGGGGTAGTAAACCACCAATGTGTCTTCGTTATAGTATGTGGGAATAATTTATCTAAGAATGGCATTCCTAGTAATATATCTTTATTTGTAAATTCATAACTATATATTTCTCCTATGGTTAGTATTTTGTCCCATATTTGTATTTTTAGATTCCTTGCTTTATGTGTTATCATACTTCCTTCATTGTTAAATCCCGTTACTACTAAGGGTGTTTTCAATTCTTCCCATTTATCTTCTGATAGACAATTATGTTTACACATGTTAGCTTCTGCTCCTGTATCCATCATAGGTGTATAATATCTATTATAGTATCCTTCTACTATTATTTTGGCAAGTATATATATTTTTGTCATTTATTATGTTAATTTATTATTTTATCATATTAAGGTTCTTTTGATTACTACCTTTTTATTTTCATAACTTATTTTTAATTGCTTATCTTCTAGGTTATATGGTTTAACTTTTTCTAACCACTTTGCTCCTAGCGTGATATTTTTATCTCCTTGATATATTTTGAAATATATTAATATTGGTATTCCTCCAATAATTAATTCTTTTTCGGTTGTTTCTTCAATTTTTCTTAATGCTTTTGGTAATTCCGAATTTTGTTGTTCATTTGTTATTATTTCTTTTTCTGGTATTAATTCTCTTGAAATATAATTTTCTTGTTGTCCTGTATTTATTAATATTAAATATTTCCTTTGGTCCATTAATCCTGTTATGTAGTAATGATATGGTTTTATTTCTTCTATTAATTTCGGTGGAGTTACATAACTTATCCTTCTTGATGTACTCATTCTTGATGATGTTTCTGGTATTTCATTTCCTGTTCGTTTTGACGTTTCTATTCTTTTTTTTTACTATTTCTATGTCTTCTTCAATGTCCATTTCTGCATAACTATAATCATTATTATCTATAACTGATACTATTCTTTCAAACGGATTTTCTATTTTTATTCTATTTATTTTATTTCTAGCTGTTATTTTATGTTTTGTTGTAAGTATATATAAGTTTTTACATCTTGCCGTAAATATCTTACTTCCTGGTGTTAGTTCTATTCCCGACATTTTCCAGTATAAGACTAATGATCTGTCTATATTTTTATCATCTATTGCTACTGAATAATTTGCACTTATTATGAATTTAAATTTTTGGTATATTAGATTTCCTTTTACTGCACTTATTACACTTTTTTCTATAGGTTGTATAATTCTATCATCCGCTAAGTATATTTCTATAGGGGTATCTATTCCTTCTCTAAAACATGCTTTTATTAGTATTTTTGTTCCTCCTAAATGTACGTATTTTATTGGATTTTTTGCTTGTATTTCTTTATTTAGTACTTTTTTATTCAAAATTGGTATTCTAGCTTTACCTTTAATGTATTTACAATCTATTATATGTTCTCTTTGGCTTATTACATAATATTCTTCTTTTTGTCTTTTAAACCAATTTTTTATTGTTGGTACCTCTAATATTTTATCTATGCTTAGATCTAATTCTTTTCCCTCTATTTGTTCAAATATATTGGTGTCAAATATTATTTTTTGTTCTGAGGATTGTCTTCTTGTTGTATTATCCTTATATCTTTCTCAGTCATAATTTTCTTCTTCCGATTCTTCTATATTATTATTTATATCGTTTTCGCTTTCGTTTTCTGATAATTCATTTTCTGATAATTCATATATACTGTCTTCACTTTCTAATTCATAATCTATATATTCTATTTGTGTATATTTATCATCTCCTATTATTATTTCAGTAATTTGTTTTTTTCTTTGGATTTTTTGGTAATTTGCAATCTCTAGCTAAGTGTCCTAGTTTTCCACAATTATAACAAGTACATTCCGTTAATTTTTTCTTGGTTTTATATGGTTTTTTATATTTGTAATTTTTTACATAATATCTTCTTCTTGGTTTTTTATACTTATATTTTGATTTATATGGTTTATATTTACTACTATATCTTTTTATTTTCTTATGTGCATCCGAATTGGGGTGCTATTCTATCTTTACAACATGCTAAATTTCTTACCAATATTTTACCCATTTTAATATTTTCTTTGTATTTTTCACATAATTCCATAAACCAATTTTGTAAAAAATTTATTCGAGCTCCTAGAGTATCTACTAATTCTGCTTCATTCCAATTTTTTATTATTTTTGAACTAAAAGGTTCTGGTAATTTAGTAAAATATAATTTTCTTATTTCTTTACTTTCATCTGGATTATATGTTCCTTTGTAATAATAATTTTTAAATGCACAAGTATATTCATCTAGATAGCACATATTACATATTGCTAATTTTGACATTAAATTTCTGTTTATAGTTTTTTCTTTATTTTGTTCTTCTACTTCCGTTGTCATACTACTAAATTCATTTCTTATTGCTATTTCATATTTAAATAATATTTCCGTAGCTGTTGTGGCATCTGTTCCATCGTATGTTTTATTACTTCTTAATGTTTCTAGACTTTCATTTGTTAGATTTTGTAACCATAATTTTACCATTCCTATGAGTGTTCTTTCTATATATCCTGGTGTTTCAGCTATCGATATTTTATTGTCTATTAATTGTTTTGAAATATATCCTATCCATAATTGAATTGTTTTATTTATATCTTCTACACAATCTAGATCTAAAAAATTATTTTGTTCAGTTATCTGTCTTGGTGTCCATTTATTATTCAACCTTTTTTCCCATAACATTTTATTTTTATCATATGAATTATAGTCTGTCCTATAGTAGCTTGGATTTAATTGCTTTGGATTTTTTACTCCTGATGTACTTGGTTTATCATCATTACTCATATCTCCTGTATTTATTTCTGGATTTATTTTTGCTTTTCCCATTTTTTCTATTAGTTCGGTATATGTTTCACTTGTTTCCGAATAGTTTTCTCCTAGATCATTATCATTATCACTTTCTTCACTTATTTCGTCTATGCTTATTTTTGGTAGATTGTCTTGTTCTTCTTCTAATTGTAATTTAAATTTTTCTATTTCATTTGTCAATTTTAACTCTTGTTCCTCTTCTCTACGTTTTTCTTTTTCTTTTTGCTTATTTGCATATAACTGTTTTAGCATTTCTAATTCTTTTTCTAGTTCTATTATTTTAGTGTTTTTTACTTCTTCTATTCGTTGTATTTTTTCTTTAGTTTGTTGTTGTATTTTTTCAATTTCTCTTTTCCTATCTATTTCTTCATTTTCTTTTGTTATTCTAACCATTGCGGTTAATTTATCTTCTAATTTTACCGTTTCTTTTTCTAGCATTAAATTTAGATTATCTCCTATTTTTTTATATCTTCTTCCTAGATTAGAAAATACTATTGTTATCTTTAATCCTTCCGGATTTACATATGTTTTTTCTTCTAATGCGAATTCTTCTTTATTCATTTATAAATTATGTTGGTATTTGTATTCTAGACTGTCTATTTGTAATTGTAATTCTAATATAACTCTTCTTTGTGCTAATAGGGATTTATGGCAAACTCCTGCAAATATATTAGTGTTTAGTCTATTTTGTCTATGTTTTAATTCTTGTCTTTTTACTATAATCATTTCATTAAGCTTTTGTTTGTGTTTGTTATTGTTATCAGTCATTGTTTCTTTAAGTATTTAATGTATTTATATTCTGTTTTAGATATGGTATTAATTAATTTATTTAATTTGTCATTATCAGTTTTTGTAATACTGAGTTGTTTATATTCCGGGTATAGTCTTTTTAATTTTCTTCTCAATTTTCTTATCTTCTTACTAATAACTTCTATATGCTCTGATACCATTATATTCCAAAAATGGTATCAGAGCATATAGGAGTTATTAGTAAGAAAGAGCATATAGGAGTTATTAGTAAGAAAGAGCATATAGGAGTTATTAGTAAGAAGATAAGAAAATTGAGAAGAAAATTAAAAAGACTATACCCGGAATATAAACAACTCAGTATTACAAAAACTGATAATGACAAATTAAATAAATTAATTAATACCATATCTAAAACAGAATATAAATACATTAAATACTTAAAGAAACAATGACTGATAACAATAACAAACACAGACAAAAACTTAATAAAATGATTATAGAGAAAAGACAAGAATTAAAACATAGACAAAATAGACTAAACGCTAATATATTTGCAGGAGTTTGCCATAAATCCCTATTAGCACAAAGAAGAGTTATATTAGAATTCCAATTACAAATAGACAGTCTAGAATATAAATACCAACACAATTTATAAATGAATAAAGAAGAATTCGCATTAGAAGAAAAAACATATGTAAATCCAGAAGGATTAAAGATAACAATAGTATTTTCTAATTTAGGAAGAAGATATAAAAAAATAGGAGATAATCTAAATTTAATGCTAGAAAAAGAAACGGTAAAATTAGAAGATAAATTAACCGCAATGGTTAGAATAACAAAAGAGAATGAAGAAATAGATAGGAAAAGAGAAATTGAAAAAATACAACAACAAACTAAAGAAAAAATACAACGAATAGAAGAAGTAAAAAACACTAAAATAATAGAACTAGAAAAAGAATTAGAAATGCTAAAACAATTATATGCAAATAAGCAAAAAGAAAAAGAAAAACGTAGAGAAGAGGAACAAGAGTTAAAACTGACAAATGAAATAGAAAAATTTAAATTACAATTAGAAGAAGAACAAGACAATCTACCAAAAATAAGCGTAGACGAAATAAGTGAAGAAAGTGATAATGATAATGATCTAGGAGAAAACTATTCGAAAACAAGTGAAACATATACCGAACTAATAGAAAAAATGGAAAAAGCAAAAATAAATCCAGAAATAAATACAGGAGATATGAGCAATGATGATAAACCAAGTACATCAGGAGTAAAAAATCCAAAGCAATTAAATCCAAACTACTATAGGACAGACTATAATTCATATGATAAAAACAAAATATGGGAAAAAAGGCCAAATAGGAAATGGACACCAAGGCAGATAACTGAACAAAATAATTTTTTAGATCTAGATTGTGTAGCAGATATAAATAAAATAATTCAATTATGGATAGGATATATCTCAAAACAATTAATAGACAATAAAATATCAATAGCTGAAACACCAGGATATATAGAAAGAACACTCATAGGAACGGTAAAATTATGGTTACAAAATTTAACAAATGAAAGTCTAGAAACATTAAGAAGTAATAAAACATACGATGGAACAGATGCCACAACAGCTACGGAAATATTATTTAAATATGAAATAGCAATAAGAAATGAATTTAGTAGTATGACGACGGAAGTAGAAGAACAAAATAAAGAAAAAATTATAAACAGAAATTTAATGTCAAAATTAGCAATATGTAATATGTGCTATCTAGATGAATATACTTGTGCATTTAAAAACTATTATTACAAAGGAACATATAATCCAGATGAAAGTAAAGAAATAAGAAAATTATATTTTACTAAATTACCAGAACCTTTTAGTTCAAAAATAATAAAAATTGGAATGAAGCAGAATTAGTAGATACCCTAGGAGCTCGAATAAAATTTTTACAAAATTGGTTTATGGAATTATGTGAAAAATACAAAGAAAATATTAAAATGGATAAAATATTAGTAAGAAATTTAGCATGTTATAAAGATAGAACAGCACCCCAATTCGGATGCACAGATAAATATTATAAAAAACGTAAGAAAATAAAAAGATATAGTAGTAAATATAAACCATATAAATCAAAATATAAGTATAAAAAACCAAGAAAAAGATATTATGTAAAAAATTACAAATATAAAAAACCATATAAAACAAAGAAAAAATTAACGGAATGTACTTGTTACAATTGTGGAAAACTAGGACACTTAGCTAGAGATTGCAAATTACCAAAAAATCCAAAGAAAAACAAATTACTGAAATAATAATAGGAGATGATAAATATACACAAATGGAATATATAGATTATGAATTAGAAAGTGAAGATAGTATATATGAATTATCAGAAAACGAAAGCGAAAATGATATAAATAATAATATAGAAGAATCGAAAGAAGAAAATTATGACTGAAAAAGATATAAGGATAATACAACAAGAAGAACACCAAGATGAACAATCCTCAGAACAAAAAATAATATTTGACACTAATATATTTGAACAAATAAAGGGAAAAGAATTAGATCTAAGCATAGATAAAATATTAGAGGTACCAACCATAAAGAATTGGTTTAAAAGACAAAAAGAAGAATATTATGTAATAAGCCAAAGAGAACATATAATAGATTGTAAATATATTAAAGTAAAGCTAGAATACCAATCTTAAATAAAAAAGTACTAAATAAAGAAATACAAGATATAAAAGCAAAAAATCCAATAAAATACGTACATTTAGGAGGAACAGAAATACTAATAAAAGCATGTTTTAGAGAAGGAATAGATACCCCTATAGAAATATACTTAGCGGATGATAGAATTATACAACCTATAGAAAAAAAGTGTAATAAGTGCAGTGAAAGGTAATCTAATATACCAAAAATTTAAATTCATAATAAGTGCAAATTATTCAGTAGCAATAGATGATAAAAATATAGACAGATCATTAGTTTTATACTGGAAAATGTCGGGAATAGAACTAGCACCAGGAAGTAAGATATTTACGGCAAGATGTAAAAACTTATACATACTTACAACAAAACATAAAATAACAGCTAGAAATAAAATAAATAGAATAAAAATAGAAAATCCGTTTGAAAGAATAGTATCAGTTATAGATAATAATGATTATAGTTATGCAGAAATGGACATTGAAGAAGACTTAGAAATAGTAAAAGAAAGAATAGAAACGTCAAAACGAACAGGTAATGAAATACCAGAAACATCATCAAGAATGAGTATATCAAGAAGGATAAGTTATGTAACTCCACCAAAATTAATAGAAGAAATAAAACCATATCATTACTATATAACAGGATTAATGGATCAAAGGAAATATTTAATATTAATAAATACAGGACAACAAGAAAATTATATTGCAAAAGAACTAATACCAGAAAAAGAAATAATAACAAATGAACAACAAAATTCGGAATTACCAAAAGCATTAAGAAAAATTGAAGAAACAACCGAAAAAGAATTAATTATTGGAGGAATACCAATATTAATAAATTTCAAAATATATCAAGGAGATAAAATATCACGCTAGGAGCAAAGTGGTTAGAAAAAGTTAAACCATATAACCTAGAAGATAAGCAATTAACAATAAGTTATGAAAATAAGAAGATAGTAATCAAGAGAACCTTAATATGACAAAATAATAAGTTAACATAATAAATGACAAAAATATATATACTTGCCAAAATAATAGTAGAAGGATATTATAATAGATATTATACACCTATGATGGATACAGGAGCAGAAGCTAACATGTGTAAACATAATTGTCTACCAGAAGATAAATGGGAAGAATTGAAAACACCCTTAGTAGTAACGGGATTTAACAATGAAGGAAGTATGATAACACACAAAGCAAGGAATCTAAAAATACAAATATGGGATAAAATACTAACCATAGGAGAAATATATAGTTATGAATTTACAAATAAAGATATATTGCTAGAAATGCCATTCTTAGATAAATTATTCCCACATACTATAACAAAGACACATTGGTGGTTTACTACCCCATGTGGACAAAGAGTAGGAGCAAAAAGAGTAAATAATAAATTAAGAAAAACAACACCATGGATCAAAGGAAGTGAGAAAGTTACCCAAAAACTAGAAAATATAACACCAAGCAACCACAAAATAGAAATAATCATATTTTCTATAAACAAGATAAAACTACTCCAAGATAAATTAGAACTACTATATAATGATAATCCCTTACAAGGATGGAAAAAACATAAAACAAAAATAAAAATTGAACTAATAGATGAAAATAGTATAATAATGCAAAAACCTTTAAAATATAATTTTACGGATCTAACAGAATTTAAAATGCATATACAAGAATTATTAGACAATAAATATATACAAGAAAGCAATGGCAAACACACTAGCCCAGCATTTATAGTAAATAAACATAGTGAACAAAAACGAGGAAAAAGCAGAATGGTTATAGATTATAGAAATTTAAATGCAAAAACAAAAACATATAATTATCCAATACCAAATAAAATACTAAAAATCAGACAAATACAAGGATATAACTATTTTAGTAAATTTGACTGTAAATCAGGATTTAACCATTTAAAATTAGAAGATGAATCTAAGCAACTAACAGCATTTACTGTACCACAAGGATTTTACGAATGGAATGTATTACCCTTTGGATATAAAAACGCACCAGGTAGATACCAACATTTTATGGACAGCTACTTCAACCAATTAGAAAATTGCATAATATATATAGATGATATACTATTATATTCCAGGACAGAGGAAGAACATATAAAATTACTAAAAAAAATTATACACATCATAGAAATATCAGGAATTAGTTTAAGTAAAAAGAAGGCAAAAATAATGAAAAATCAAATAGAATTCTTAGGTATACAAATAGATAAAAATGGAATAAAAATGCAAACGCATATAGTACAGAAAATAATTAATTTAAATGAGACACTTGACACAAAAAAGAAGCTACAATCATTTTTAGGATTAATTAACCAAGTAAGAGAATATATCCCTAAATTAGCAGAAAACTTAAAACCACTGCAGAAAAAATTAAAGAAAGATGTAGAATACCATTTTGACGAAAAAAGATAAAAATGCATATAAAAAAGATTAAAACTTTGTGTAAAAAACTACCAAAATTATATTTTCCGGATGAAAAAAGGCAATTTACATACATAGTAGAAACTGATTCTAGTAATCACAGTTATGGAGGAATTCTCAAATATAGATATGATAATGAAAAAATTGAACATCATTGTAGATATTATTCGGGATCATACACGGAACCACAATTAAAATGGGAAATAAATAGAAAAAGAACTATTTGGATTATATAAATGTTTGTTAGCATTTGAGCCATATATTCTTTATAACAAATTTATTGTAAGAACAGATAATACGCAAGTAAAGTGGTGGATAACGCGAAAAATACCAGACTCGGTGACAACGAAGGAAATAAGAAGGCTTGTATTAAATATACAAAATTTTACATTTACAATTGAGGTAATAAGGACTGACAAAAATGTTATTGCAGACTACCTATCAAGACAAAGGTATCCAAACTGAGCCAGAAGATAATACAATGAATAAGATACACGAAGCCATTACTACACTTTGTACTAAAGTGGATAGTATGGATGAAGAGATAAAAAAGCTAAAGACTAATGAAGTTAATCTGAAGTCTAAGGCTAAAGATAGCAGTCCCCAGGAAAACTATAAACATCCGGAGCTAGAAGGAGACGTTGGGAAACTCCGAAAAACCCAAAACAATTTATTTGCTAATAATGCAGGTACAAGTGCAGGTACAAGCGGACAACCTACAAAACCACAATACAAAAATACCAATTTAAATACAATGTTCACAAACCCATTTACTCAAAAAAAAACCAGTCATGGCACCACCCCAAATAAATACATACGCAGCAAGTTTACACCAAGAGAAAAAGATATACAACCATTTGTCCCAAAGCTACATACAAAACATATATAGAATCCAGACATATTTAAACCTAAACCCAAGATCAGTCACAACTACAGACCCAACCCAAGACTACATAACCCAAAAATTACAAGGATATAACAGACTCATTGCACAGCCAAAGACAAGTTCGAACCTAGTCAAAACATGTTACCATTATGGACTACTTAGTACAGTATATACATATGACGGAGAAGAGCTACAAGGAATACCAGAGATACACCAAGCATTTTTAACCTACAAAAGAGTTACGAAAGGAAATTTATTCTATGTGAAATTTTATACAGCACCAGCAGAGATATTATATGACGAGATAAAACCAGTGATCCAAGTTGTAAAGCTAGGATTGACAAAAAACATGATATTACCAGACGATATAATAACACAACCAGAAATACCTATGATCGAAATACCTAATTTCTATGCAAACAAACGAATTATTGGAATTTCAACTATTATTCAAGAGCTAGCAGATAATTATTTAAATGGAAACGCAATATGGAGCTACTACGCCAGAAACCAATTAATGATTTATTCAAATTCAAGAAGTGTAAGAGAAGCAGATATGGAAGAAGTTCAGCAATGGATATTATCACTACTTAGACCAGAAGATAAACCGACGACAAGGGCATTGAAAAATGAATTTATTTCTCAAAATTTATTAACAAGATACTGCAAGATAATTAGTCACAAATATCCAGATCATCGTTGTTCGAAATGCAATGGAGGAGATATGACAGAGATACCAGCTGTACAACTGGAATAAAAATATGGAGAAGAATGAAGATACGTGGAATGAAGATAAAGAAGATACGACAAAAAGACAAAAGAAAGAAGATACGTGGAAAGTGGAAAAGACGAAAAAAAGAAAAGAAATGAATGCAGAAAGAAATGAAGATATGAGACATGTGGGAAAAAGAAAGTCAAAAAAGGAGGAAAGCAAAGTTAGAAAAAATGTAGAATTTTAGGTAAATGTCCCTGTCAAGTAGAAAAATATCACTATCAGCTATTTAAGTTTTTGTATCGTGTTGTAAAAAGCCATAAAATAGTGGACAGATGTAAAAGTAGGAATAGTATAATTTTTGTTTTATTATAAAAAGTCGTAAAGTAAATAGTAAGAGTCATTCATGAACAGTAAAGGTCGTTCATGAAAGGTCATTTGTGAATAGTAAGAGTCATATGTAAATAGTAGGAGTCATTTTTTCCTTCTATAAAAGGAGGCAAGCGGATGAAGGGAAGGGACACACATGAACACACAACATCAACAAGAATCAGAAAAATCCCTCACCCCTCAGTTCCCCACTTGTAAACTTTCCATATATAAATAAAATATATCTTTTAAATAAGCTATGGAGCATCTAGAAGAGCTAAAAAATCAGGTATACTTATTCATAGTCATGTATAGCTAAACTTTTATATTCCTTATAATCTCTTTTATATCATAATTGTTTATCATGTTTTAGTACTGTTATGAAGAACATCTTAAGAAAGCTTGCCATGGCCTAATATTGCTGAAAGTAGTTAAGCCCAGACTATGCCATCCTAAGGTCGAAACCGGTAGGCAAGGAGGCCGTTTAGGGGAGTAGACAGAGTTGAGGCGCTGTTAGGGTAAACGATTGAAGCAAGAAAAGCATGGTAGTGGCTAGAAGAGATTGTTCAAAATAACTTATTAAAAGATGATGAACTTTATGATAAACAGAGAGATTAGAGGGAATATGTTTAGTGAAAAACATGACAAGAATAAATACTGATTTAATGAACAATAATACATACCTAATAAATGATGATAATAATTATAAAATATTCATATTATATATCCTTAAACAACTTAATAACGATATTAGAAGAAAAATTTACGATATTTTAGTTACTTTTGAGATAACAGAAATAATGGAACAAAGATGGATAGAACTAATTATACCAGATGATATAGATAACTTAGATTTATATGAACTAGATTTATATTCAGATCAATAAATAATGGACTCAACTACAAAAATAGATGAATCTACCCACGACTTAAAAATAATAAGTAACCCCTCAAAATACCAAATATTCTTTAAAAATAAAATATTAATCACTATCATTAAAACAGTTAATCTTAACAGAGATTTACAACAAATTATACTTGATAAAATCATTAATTCTACAGAAGATTTTTGGCCATACGAATCAGATATATATTCAGATATAAACTCAAATTAAAAATAATGAATAAAAATACTTCCGCACACATACCGCGCACAGGGACTCCAAAAATGGTATTGAGCTTCTTATGAGAAATTTTCGCTAGTGATTGTTTTGCTAAAAGAGAATCATGCCAATATCATAAAGAAGGAGAAGAAGCGTAATGGATTTTTGGAGAAATTAAAAAAAAAAGAGAAAAAATGGAGATTAAGCTTACTAAGAAGTAAGGTTTTACTCTTTAGATAAAATTTAATTTGTGGGTGTATGAGTATAAAAATTAAAAGAATAATTTTTTAATGTGGGGTTCATGTTTACATCACATAAAATAAATAAATTATTTTTCTATATTTATTTTTTTAATGATAAATGTAGTTGAGTGATTTTAGAAGATAAAAACCTTAAGTTGAATGACTTTATTGATACAAAGCAAAGTTCAATGACTTTGCTAGACAATTTCTCATAGTTCAATGACCTTTTGACAGAGGCAATTCTTGAATTTCTAGAGTATGGGTGCACTACTAAAAATAAGAAGAAAAAATATATTAAGTGGAAATTGATCCTTATTCCTCTTGGTAAATAACTAAGCTTTTAACCAAGTGCACTATCAACTCTTTTTGTAGAATGGGTGCCGACAGATAATATTAGATCAATTCTAAAAAATATTTACATTAAATATCTAATTTTATGAAAAGAGCATGGGTTCCCATGCCCCACAATTTACATATAGAATTGTCCCTGTCTTTTGAGATATTAACTCAGATATTCGCTATCATATTGAATTCAATTGATTGATATATAAGTATAGAGTAACTCGATTCTATAATCAAGAAACAACTCCAAATTTAAAAGCTACAAGTAATGAAATGTCACAACCTAAATCGTTGTGAGTGGCATCCACACTAAATTCTCAGTGGAGAACCAATTAACCAACCAATATTTAACCTAAAACGAAGCAGCTAAAACTAATTCAATAGATAAAATCAAGATTCACATCTAAAATTTAAAGAATAAAAATCCTGCGAAAATAATCCCCTAAAATCTGAAAATCGCGTACCAAAACTACTAATCAAGTCTGAAAGATGGGGATGCAACCCCAAAATATAAAAAGCCTAATTCCGAACTAAGGACTAGAACTAGCAGAAGAATCCATGGTAGCCTGAAAGATGCAGCTCACCCTTGAATTCGGAAGTCGTCTAAACTACAATTGAGGTCTCGCAGCAGCTGCCGAAATATGCTATGTACTCAACAAAAGAAGAGCAAGTGCAGTATCAGTACACAAGAACAATAATGTACTAGTAGGATCATCGGCCAGTTTCAAAATACGAAATATGAACATACAACGATAACTTAGTAAAATCAGACAAACATGTGTAAATCAAGTCAAGTGAATATAAGTAAAACTCTCAGTCATCAACCTAACTTAAAAACCATATAATACATGTCCAAAAACGACAAATAACGGACCACATACGATTTCGTCACATACTTCAAGTAATTCAGACCACTCAAGGATCCCTATGACATCATCTATGGTGTTCAACATGCAATTCTGATATACACAAGAAATCACCTTAACACTTAAACACACCAACCCGGTCACTCATGGACCAACATGTAATAATAACATCACAATAGATAATCCCCATTCACTCATGGAACCAACACACATAATAAGAAATGAACCTGTACCAGGCGTGGTACTCGAGCCAACCATAATAGAATTTGTATCAGCATGGTACTCGAGTCAACCGATGAATAAACCTGTACCAAGCATGGTACCCGAGCCAATCAATAATCTGTACGAGGCGTAATACCTGAGCCAACCGAAGAATCATAGATATCACAACAATCATAACCACACTGAATACATACCACATTTGTACAGCCAACAACCATTTAAAACAGGTTCAATGCATTAGATTGACATTAAGCTATCATTTAGCATTCATTTCCTTCTTCCCTGAACAGGTATTGTGCAAGTAATACTAATGAAACAGTTAATATCCACACATAACGCAATTGGGTTACAAATTAATCATCACTTACCTCAATTCAAGGCTGAATGCTCTACTTGACCTGAGATTTCTCATTTCTTGCAACTCTAGCTTGATTGTGGTATAAGAACAAGAATGTAACACATAATCAGCCAAAATAACCTATAATATCGCAGATTATAACTTAATCCTGAACCCTAAGGCCAATTTCGTGATCATTTTCCTTGTTCTAGGGCCTTCTCACCATAATTTCACCTAATTACTATTAATTCTATGGTTACACTAGTAAATTACGATAAAGGAATCTTAAATAACCAACTTAAACCAAGAACCCAAGGTTTTACATCCTAACATTTCTTTTTTACACCAGAAAATTCAATCTAGGTTAAGTTAAGCCCTCCCCAAAGCCTGTAACTAACGATTCTAATCCATAAGAATCGAAGTACTAGTTTATGAGGATAAAATACTTACCTTAATGAAGAATTTTGGTGGAAAATCGATGGAGTTTGCTCAAAATCACCATAGCCCTCCCCAAAATGTTCTTGTGAAATAATCCTTACCTTTTGGGATGAAGAACGATGGAAAATAGAAAAAATAACCCAAAATCGCCTTGTCTATCTCCCAAAACATCTTTCTTGAAAACTGACTATTTTGAAAAAGTTTCTGCATTAAATATCATCACGCTCCGCTATAGCGGTCTGCTCCGCTATAGTGGTAACTCCGTAGCAGAGTCGACCGCTATGGCAGAGGCTGACCGGCGTTGACTTTCGGTGTAGCGTTATTTTTCTCTACTACGACGGAGGTTGCTATGGCAGTGTGTCAACCGCTATGGCAGTTGAAACGGGATAGAAAGTCATAAAGTCCCCTAAATTGGTCTATTTTATAACACACTCATTTTTCTGACGTTTCAAAATAACCCCTTTACGTCAACCTCGATACCGAGAGTTTTACTTACCCGAATTCGATTTTGAAAAGTCCTCCGAACTCCTTTATGTCTTATATAAATGGAAAACCAGCTCAAATCAATACACTTTACCCAATACTTACCCGGATTGTCCTAGATCATACCTCGCTCCAAAATCAGCCGAGACTAGCCCAGCCCAGAATTATTAACTCCCAAACTCGGAAGTTTTCTGATTCAAAACTTGACATGAAAAGTTTACCGGTAACGACGAACCCAATAGTTATAACAGGTACCAATTTGTATCACCACATACCAATTAGAATCAAGTTATAGTACAAAGGAAGAAAGAAGAGATAGTTTCCTAAAGTCCTATAGCCTCTCAAAGAAAAGTACGGACGTCTCTGCACCGTTCCATAAGACTCTAATAGACCTATTTTGGTACGACGAGATCAATAAACCTAGGGCTCTAATACCATTTTTTTCATGATCCAGACCGCCGTGAGCGGCACCCACCCTACCCCCGGATGAGCGAACTAATAGAACTCAACCCTTAGCATAACCTAACAGCTTAAAACCAGTGGGCAAGAAAATAAACTAGCAATTCACAATCTCAAACACTATTATAAATAACCTGCAAAAAAACCCTTCCTAAAATCTGAAAGTTGTTGTACCAAAATACTACCAAGCGTCTAGAATACGGTGATGCAACCACAAAATAAATAAGAGTCTTAGCCCAAAATAAGTGGGCTATAACTGAAATAAAAGAGACCAAGGTAGCTCGATCGAAGCAGCTCACCCTTGATGTCTGAAAGTGCTGGGACTACAGGTGAGGTCGCGTGTCAGCCGCTGAAAGATTGCCTGTACTCACAAAAAGAAAAACAAGTGCAGAATCAGTACACAAACACTATATACTGATAGGATCATCGGCCAACTCCAATAAACATAATATGGATAGTAAACCATAACATTGTAAGGTACATGAAACATGTAGTAAGCCAACAAATAGCCAGATATTAAATACCTCTCTTAACTTATTAACACATAAACCAAATAACAACTGATAACGCTCAAACTACACCTCAAATTAACGAGGCGTAAGCGATCGTTGTCAAGTAAAGAACCCAACAAGGTTGGGGTCGAATCCCACAGAGAATATGGTGAAGATTAAGCCTTTCGTGAAGTATGTGACTAGTCGTCAATTGTTTCCGGTAATTAAAGGGGGGGTTTTGTAATCAACGTGAACAAAAGCAACAATTATGTAAGAGAAATAATCAGTAGGAGAGAATGAACTAGGGATGAGTTCACCATGGCGTTGTAACAATGTCGATTCTAGGCTTAACCGGGTTCTTTCTACATGCGTGTCACGATGTGATTGCGTCAATTGTATCATCTAAACGTCTCTCGATCAAATAAACAAATTTCCTTTTCTATTCTCTCGACCTCGAAAAGATGTGCTTTTTAGCTTTCAATCCTAACATCAAGTAGCTTAATCCAGTTACGGCATTAATCATTAGACGAGAGTTAGTAGTCTCGAATCCTTGTTGTTAATCAAGTTTTTCCGGTTTTAATCTCTTTACTCAAGCAAATTAAACCTAGGCATGTTCTAATGTTTGCAACCACTAGAAAACGTGACATAAAGTATGATTAACAACGTGCCTACATGTAAATTGAACCCAACGCTACCCGGAATCTAAATCGCTACGTTTGCCATGGCTCCCACACCCCTAGTTGCGGGAGTTTTAGTTACTCATGCTCGAAGAAGAAGAGAAAATAGTTGTATTCATAATAAAGAGAAGAAAAGTCTTACAATATAATGAAACAATCAACCTTCCAATATCCAAGAGCAAGAAATACCAAGAACTCACGAACGAATCAAGAACACGAGTTCAATACAAATGAACCGTGTTGTTTGCTCTCCAAAATAACTAAAAACGTGTTTTAACTAATGGGTGAATGCATAAATAAAATAAACCTATCATAGGGTATTTATAGGAGTAATAGAAGCCAAATCCAAAATGGGCTAGGAATCCCCAAAACGCGGGCAGCCGCTTGACGCCACTGCCTTAACTTGACGGCCAGGCTTGACGGACCGTCATGGCAGTGACGGACCGTCGCCTGGACCGTCACTGCTAGGCAGTGGTGCCGCCTGAAGGTCTGCCTTGGTGTGACGGTCCCAGTGCCGGACCGTCACATGTGTGACGG
>QJPP01007019.1:345000-364256 GCA_003996215.1 Jaltomata sinuosa | reverse complement strand
ACAATCTCACAAAGGTAGATCTGAGCTAACCTCTCTGCGCCATAAGAAGTCTGAACTGGCAAGAAATATGCTGACTTAGTCATCCTATCAACAATCACCCATATGGAATCAAACCCATGAGAAGTACGAGGCAACCCAACAACAAAGTCCATAGTAATCCCTTCCCACTTCCACTCAGGAATGGGAAGTCGCTGCATCAAACCACCATGTCTCATATGCTCGAACTTAACCTGCTGGCAGTTCAAGCACCGAGATACGAACTCTGCTATATCCCGCTTCATACCACTCCACCAGTAAAGCTGTCTCAAGTCTCTATACATCTTTGCTGTGCCAGGGTGAATGGAGTATCTAGTACAATGTGCCTCATGAAGTATCAACTGAATCAAATCACTAATCCTCAGAACACAAAGGCGACTATCAAACCTCAGAACCCCATCTGAATCTAGAGTAGCCCGACTGGTCTCACCCTGAACAACTCGATCACGAAGGTCACACAACTGCTGATCCTCAAACTGACGGCTCTGAATCTGATCAACCAAAGTAGAACGAACATCAATACTGGCAAGAACTCTGCTAGGATCCGACAGGTCAAGCCTAACCAAATGGTTAGCCAAGGACTGGATGTCCAAGGCCAATGGTCTCTCTGAAACTGATAGAGAAGCTAGGCTACCCATACTCACTGCCTTCCGGCTCAAGGCATCCGCTACCACGTTTGCCTTGCCCGGATGATACAGAATAGTGAAGTCATAGTCCTTCAGTAACTCGACCCATCTTCTCTGTCTCGAGTTCAACTCTCGCTGACTCGTGATATACTGAAGACTACGGTGATCGGTGAATATCTCACAGTGAACTCCATATAGGTAATGCCTCCAGATCTTGAGCGCAAAAACTACCGCCACCAACTCTAAGTCATGAGTGGGGTAGTTGCGCTCATGAACCTTTAGCTGCCTCGACGCATATGCTATTACTCGACCCTGCTGCATCAACACACAACCAAGACCAACCCCAGAAGCATCACAATACACGGAGAAGCTCTGACCCTCAACCGGCAAAGTCAAAACTGGAGCTGAAGTCAATAAGGCCTTAAGCCTCTGGAAGTTATCCTCACACTGGTCCGACCACTGAAATGGGACATCCTTCCTAGTCAGCATAGTCAGGGATGCTGCTATGGAAGAAAATCCCTCAACGAACCGTCAGTAGTAACCTGCTAACCCAAAAAAGTTGCGGACCTCAATAACAGTAGTAGGTCTACGCCACTCACAAACCACTGAAATCTTTCCCGGATCCACCCTAATCCCATCCTTAGACACCACGTGCCCTAGGAATGCAACTGACTCAAGCCAAAACTCGCACTTTGAGAACTTGGCATAAAGCCGATGATCTCTCAAAGTCTGGAGTATAACCCTTAAGTGCTGCTCATGCTCATCTCTACTACGCGAGTATACCAAGATGTCATCTATAAAAACTATCACAAATGAGTCCAAATACGGGCCAAGAACCCTGTGCATGAAGTTCATAAAGGCTGCGGGGGCATTAGTCAACCCAAAAGACATCACCATGAACTCATAATGGCCATAACGTGTCCTGAATGCTGTCTTAGGGATGTCCTCCGCCCTAATCCTCAACTGATGGTAGCCAGACCTATTCTTGACTATCACCCTATTCAGCTGCCGATAATCAATACACATGCGCATCGACCCATCCTTCTTCTTCACGAAGAGAACAGGAGCACCCCAAGGTGACACACTAGGTCTAATAAACCCCTTGGCTAACAAATCCTGGAGCTGCTCCTTAAGCTCCCTCAACTCAGCAGGAGTCATACGGTAAGGAGAAATAGAAATGGGCCTAATGCCCGGCTCTAACTCAATAGTAAAATCAATATCTCTCTCAGGTGGAAGGTCTGGCAGGTCGGTAGGAAACACATCGAGGAAGTCTCTAACCACAGGAACAGACTCAGGAGAAGTAGGGTCAGCACTAACATTTCAGACATATGCTAGATAAGATAAACACCCACGGGAAATCAACTTCCTAGCTCGAAGACAAGAGATGATCCCAGATGGTGTATGGCTAACAGAACCTTCCACACAACCGGGTATACACCGGGCACAACTATGGTAATGGTGTTGGCATAACAATCCAAAACCACACGGTGAGGGGATAAGCAGTCTATGCCCAGTATCACATCGAAATCTAGCATATCAAGAATCATCAAATCACCCCAAGTCTCTGAATCACCAACAGATAACATACAAGATCTCACAATCCGATCCACTACTAAGGAATCTCCTACTGGGGTTGAAACATAAACATGAACAGATAATGGCTCACTAGCCAACCCCAAATAAGGCTTAAAGTAGGAAGATACATATGAACAAGTGGATCCAGGATCAAATAAAGCCATAGCAGACTGATGGCACACAGAAATCGTACCTGTAATCACAGCATCTGAGGCCTCTGCCTCTGGTCTCCTAGGGACCGCGTAAAACTGACGATGACCTCCTCCTGCCCGACCGCCATCCCTACCACCTTCTCTGCCACGTGGAGCACCACCTCTACTCTGACGACCACCCCCTCTAGCCGGAGAATGAACTGCTCGTAAAGGCTCGGCCAACTGAACTGCACCCTGCTGAGGGCAATATCTAGCAAAATGACCAATCGTACCACAAGTAAAACAAGCCCCTGGTGGCCTACTCGGTCGGGATGAACCAGCAGATCCCTTATAACCACCACGGCTTGATGCCCCAGAAACTGTACCCCTCGAAGACTGGCCGCTATAGCCCTGATGGCTGCCCTGACCCTGCTCGAACTGGGTACTACCGAAAGTCTGAAGGGAAGCCTGAACCGATCGGCTGGACTGACCCTGGTACTGCTGTGGCTGATAACTCCGGCTCCACTAGCCAGGACCTCTACCGCCATATCTGGAACCACTATAGACACCCTGATGTCGAGGCCTCTTATCTCTGGACCCCTGATCATGTCGCTTTAAGTCCTCCACAGTGCGGGCATAGTCGATGATAGCCTGAAATGACCGACCACTGGCGACCAATATCTCAGCTAGCTGCCTGATCTCTGGCCTCAAACCCCATACAAATCTGTGAATCCTATCTGCCTCGGTAGGAATGATCATAGCTCCAAACAGTGCTAGCTGATGAAAACGAGTCTCATACTCTGAGACAGTCGTAGATCCCTGCATAAGGTGAGTAAACTGCTCCCTGCGACGCTCACGATCACTCTGAGGTAGGAACTTGGCCATAAAGGCCTCATAAAACTCAGACCAGGTCAAAGGAGGTGACGATGGTGGTCTACAAGCAACCTGAGCCCTCCACTATAACTTTGCTGGGCCCTCCAACTGATAGGTAGTATAACCAACCCCGTGAGTCTCCAACGAACCCAAAATGATGCAACATCTCCTCGCAGGTAGTAATAGAGTCATGTGGATCCTATCCAGAAGTACCAGCAAACCTCGGAGTGCTAACCTCAAAAACCTACCCAACACCTTCTGCTCAGACTCTGTCATAACTGGGCGAGGAGCAAGAGGCTGTGCAACAGATGGAACCGGAATGACCTCCGCACGGGAGCCATATTAGCAGCTGCGCTCCTGAGCTCTGTGCACCCAGGGCTGCCCCCTGAGCGGATGTCTGCGCTACCTCAGAAGGCCGCTCTCCAATCACACCCAAAAGCTGTAATAGTAATCCTCGAATATCTGGAGACTGAGCTGCGGCTGGAGCTGGCACAGAAGTGGGCACTGGGGCTGGTACTGGAGCTGGTGCTGGAGCTGGTGGTACCTGGGCTGCCCCCTGATCCACATGCTGCTCGGGCTCTGTCTCCACCCTAGCAGATCTAGCAGGTGCCACTGATTGAGGGCGTCCTCGACCCTTAGCTGGAGCGGGAGGCTCATCTCCGCGTGACGCAGATAATCTCGTACGAACCATATGCGGAAGAATGAAGTAGAACAAATGAGATCTCCAGAAACTTCAAGGGTTCTACGCACGACACAGAAGCAAGGAAAGAGTCAAATTTCCTAAAATTTCACTGTAGCCTCCCAAAGATTGAGTACGGACGTCTCCGCCCCGATCCACAGGACTCTACTAAACATTGGCTCCTATACCAATGACACCGGTGAACCTAAAGCTCTGATACCAAGTTGTCACGACCCAATTTCTCGGTCATGATGGCACCTACAACCCCAGGTAGGTGAACCAATCCCCGTAGCCCAGAACAGTTAGTAATGGGCTACTATCTAACAAATAAGGGAACAAGACGAAGAGAACAGATAAAAGAATATAAATATATACATATGCGGAAACTAAACCAAACCCCAAGACCTGGTATCATAGTATAGAGCCGAAACTACATACATGGAGTGCAAACGATCCAAAACAATATATACAGATGTCTCTGAATGGTAATAGAGTACATAAAGCAAAAGATAAACGAAAGCTAAGCTCCGATCGCCAAGAGCTCACCCTCAGTCTGAAGTAGTCCCCAACAGATCTCCAAGCACGAATCACAGCGATGGCCCCCGCTAGGATCTGCACCCAAAGATGCAAGGGGGTAGGGGTGAGCACCAAATTCGAAGCATAAGGTACTTAGTAGGTATCATAGGCCGACTGGGCACATATAAGATAAAAGCGTAGTAACAGACAGAATAGAAGCAACCAGTCACCGAAATCAATGAAAGGTACACATGAACTAGCCCAGAGGGAAATCAACAGAACCACATGTGAGGCTAGTAAGCAGAATATACACACCATAGGCACAGGTGAAAGTAAGAAACAACGCACCTGGGGTCCTTGCAATAACAGTGTATACATAATAACTTTACGAAATGGACGGTATACCGGTAACCTCAAGTGTAAGAAGAAGAGATAAAGAGTAATGATAGGCATGCTCAGGGACATGAATCAAACTCAACTAATCATATCAATCTCAAATCCAGAAACTAACAGTCTAGCAGTAACCAATTTCATACTTAATTGTAACAGGGAACAATACTATAAGTAAATAGCAAGAGTCTACCTACAGTACCCCGGCCGCCCATATAACCGAGGAACACAAACAAGTGAAAACAAACCCTCCGGCATCCCATACTACCGGAGCGTACAATCAACAAACAACAAACAAGGGTGGAGCCTCAATCAATGAATGATATGATGCATGAAGATCTCAAGTGGAATGGAATCTCTGTATGTACCTCCTCCGGTGCCGATCCGGCCCAGCAGGTAGGTTCCATGGAAGGACACTGCCCGTATACCTCTACTCCGTCGTATACCCCTCCTCCGGCACACGAAGCCCGAAGCCCCTGGACCGGATGGCAAGGTCCATGGAGGTCCCAGACCCCATACTAAAACTCAGTATCAAAACATGTCGTCTGAAAACAAGTACGGTATCAAGATAGAGACCCAGTCTCGAATATGCATGCCCAGACCCTATCCAGGACTAAAGTAGTAGGAAAATAGCTCAAAAACCCCTCCAAGGGTGCCCGGGCATAACCGGGTCTAAACAGTAGAAAGTCAACTCAGGTGCTCGGTCCGACTGAGGCTAAAAATCATCTCAAGTAGCAAGAAAACTCAACTAGCATCCCGACCCTGCCGAGTCTAGCGTTAATTGTAAAATTGGTGATTTAAATCATAATTTTACTTTCTTTTACCCAAGAATATTCACAAGTTAAATCAAACTATTTCCATATTATTTCTATAAAAAACGGGCCCCCGGGGCCATGCAAGGTTTAGAAAATAATGCTAGTAGGCCCTAAGCCAAAACCATAGTAAAACATGGATAAAACCTCTTTATATGCATGGAAATGGTATGATCACACACAATAGCTGCCCAGCAGCTCACAATCAACCTATCGACCCTGCACAGGCCCACAGCTACTCAGCAAGCATAACCAGCCTAGAAGGATAATTCTATGCCCAGGACTCGCGGACATTCCCAAAATCCCACCTTCTATGTTCCAGAGTCAACAAGGCCTCACAGGACCACAAGGGTAAATAAAATATATCGGCAAATACTACAAGCAACGGAGGAACAAAAGTAGGCGGACATTGAATAAAGCGGTCAAGGTCTGTGGTACCAACCTAATAAACCAACCCAAGGATGCCCATTAATACAATTTTATCCTATATATGCGAAGTCTAGGGAAAATAAACTGTAACCTACCTGTCGTCCGATGACAAGCTGCTAGAACAACGATGTCCAAGCTCGAACCACTCCGAGAAAATCCAAAACTAAATCGGAATCGGATTTGGGCTTGAATAACTTGACGTAGATAATTGATTTCCTTTACTCAAATTTGGTTTCACATCAGATGCAACATACTCGCAGCAACTCACGTGAACATGCAACAAATTTCTAGCAACTTACATATGTATTCCTTGGTGAAATAAATGAAGAGAAATTAAAATGAAAGGTTTGGTAAACATCCAATATGAAATGCGTACAACACCAATCTTCAGCAGTTGGATGGTTTCTTAATTCACTCATTAAATAATTCCATCCACACCACTTAGTCATCAAATGACTTATGCAATCGACACCACGTGTTAATGTGGTGTCAACCCAATTATTTCATTTCCCAATATATATCTATTCGGGTATTGCATAAGTTCGTGGTAAAATAAATATAATTTTTTAATATACCATAATCATTAGAAAATTATTTCAAATAAAACCTACTATATTATAATAATAATTTTTAACATAACTAAATTTACTATCTTCGTTAAAATATTACGGTGTATAAAAACCTTATAAAGTAAGTACATATACAATTATATCGTAACAAAATATTTTTCATAAACCTTTAAAATATTTTGAAAAGGTAATAATAATATAATTTTTACCAAATTCAACTTTTAAATAAAATATTTTCAAATACACGCGATGTTAATAAAATTCTTAAATTTAAGTTCGCAACTCACCATCGCACGATTTTGATACTCAAGAACTCTCTCGGAATCCTCCCTTATGTTTTCTCACTGTTTCGGAACTGAAATGGCGTTTTAAAACGTGAAGTTGAGGTTTAAATCGAGTTTGACCCGACCAGGTTCGCGACCCTGTTCGCAATCCATTTTCTGCCAGACAGTCCGCGGTAAAACAGTCATAACTTTTTACTCCGAGATCATTTGGACGTGAGGTTTTGTGCGTTGGAAACTAGACTCGTAGACCTTCGATTTGTTATTTCGGGGGACTTCTAACTCTTTATATATTGAGAGAAAAGCCCTGAGGCATTTTACCCAAAGTTCAGAAAATTTATTAAAGAACTTATGATAACTTTTGCCGATTTGCTTGACTTCAAAACTTATAATGCGACCAAACAAATGGGCCCGACACCGAAATACCGGTCCTTACGAGCCTTAAGTGACTTGGGTCCACTACAAACAAGCTCTAACGGTTCAAAAAAAATGTATACGTGGAAATAACCGGAAGGGTCATTACAGTTGGTTTAGATTGATCCTAATCGAATGATGATGAATTGCTTCTATTTAATAGAATATTCAATTCGAAGATAAAATCTCAAATCACAGATTTGCGCAAAATCCATGTTATTTTCATTGAACCGCTATAAGATCAACAATTCCATAAGCTTGGGATTCTGTTGTTGACATAAAAACATCTCTTTCCATATCTTCGGATACAACCCATAAGGGTTTGCCTGTTATTTGTACATAAACCCTTGTGAGGGTTTCAAGCAGTTTCAGCACTTCTTCCGCTTCCAAGATAAATTTGCCTGCTTGTGCCTGATAATAACCACTAGCAGGTTGATGCATCATTACCCTGATGATATAACAAAACAAAAGCTTCCCCTATCTCGCATGATAAAGCAAAGAGAAAAGAAAGATAAAGAATAGAAAAAAGAAAGAATTGAACAACCGTACAGGCATCTTTTGTGCATACGGCTCTACAAGAAAATTGACCCCCTCCTTTCTATTGAAGAAAGAGAAAAATAGAATCTATCATACCAGATGGGTAAATAATCAAATTGTCATCCTTCCTTTAGGAGGAGTGAAAAAATACTATGATGGCTCCGTTGCTTTATATGTTTATTTTTTCTTTTTTTTGTCTATTATTCAGCAATCCCAAAGTTTCTTTTTAATCCGATCAAATAAGGAAAAAATCTTCTTTTTTTTTCGAACTCTTTCATAACATAAATATTGTTAAGAACTCTCCGGCATGAAAACAAAAAAGTTTGTGAAGCTGAACTGAGCTCCCGATAGATAAAAGAAAATCATAAATACCCCTTATCTCATACTACTCTCTCGATACAGAATCTAATGTTTTGAAAAAAAAAACAATACAAAAAATTTTCATATCAAATTCGAAGTGCCATGCTATTATTACTTAGTATTCATATGGCGAAGGCATAGTCTTATTTTTTCTCTCAAATAAAAACCTCATTGGCGCCAAGCGTGAGGGAATGCTAGACGTTTGGTAATTTCTCCTCCGACAACGATAAAAGATCCCATTGAAGCGTCTAATCCCATGTATACTGTATGGACATCTGGTCGCACAAATTGCATAGTATCATAAATGGCGATCCCAGGTATTACCCAGCCCCCAGGAGAGTTTATAAACAAATACAACTCTTTGGTCTCATCCTCGATACTGAGATATACCATAAGAACAATAAGTTGATTCGACAGCTCGCTAGTAATCCCTTGCCCTAAACAAAGTAATCTTTCTCGATAAAGTCAGTTCACTAGGGTAAAATTGTATCCCTTAGGAACCGTACATGCGCCTTTTGATGCATACGGTTCATAAAAATTGTGAATAATTGTATACATTCCAGTCCTCTTTCTTTTTTTTCTAGAAAGGTTCTTTCTTACTTCTAATGAAAGGGTTTTTCTTTGACTTTTCAATAAAGACGAGTTTTCACTCCTTTTTTATATTTTCCATTATAAAATTAGAAGTTATAAGAAAGGGTCATTAAACTTATCAAATTAACTTCTCATTGATGTATTCTTTCATCGAGATTTTATCCAAACCGCGATGGTATTTTCTTGTTCCTGAATGGGTCTGTTTCATCTTTTTAGGTTTATTCTCTACTCCGGTTAAAGATCTGCCCGATTTGGATTTGTACATATAGGACAAATGCTCGCATTGCCATTTCTTTTTGTATTTTTTTTTCAATTCATTTTATACAAGTATTTATTAGAGTTGAGATAACTTTGCTTGACAATCGGGATCTCTTTACAAAGAAAATATATGAATAGCAATCATAGATATCTTACCAATCCAATTAGTTTTTTTCTAAACGGAGCATGGATACTTCATTTTTTTAGTCCAACTAAGCCAACCATAAATTATTCTAATTGATAATAGTAATATGAATCCCTTCAAAAATGGATCTAATTGCACGTCACGCTCCAAATTTTTGATGATTCAATTTATCTTTCTTGGGCAAAACGAGGGATATCTCGATCGAGGGAGAGAACGGGGAAATACCATATGAACCAATATATCTGACAAGTCACACTATACGTCAACCCAAGATGCATCTTCCTCTCCAGGACTTCGGAAAGGAACTTTTGGAACACCAATAGGCATTAAATGAAAGAAAGAACTATATACTATATTTTACTTTGAGGTGGAAACGTAATAATTTTTTTTTTGTCTTTATAATATTCATATTGATTTTTATTGTATTTATTTTATCCATAGATTCTAAAAATTCATAAAGAAAGACGGAATGAATAAACTCAAATTATTACGAATAGGTCTTTCTAATGATAAATAAGTATGGACTCATTCGCTCATATAAAATGGGATCAACTCCCCCATTGCGTATTGGTACTTATCGAGTATAGAATAGATCTGCTTCTCTTTGGTCCTACGAACATAATTATTCCATTATTACCAACAGAATAGAAAACACTTGTTCAAAAATAATCGACTGAACATGAGTGGTCCATAGGATAGTCATATTATAGTCTTTTCCAATGCAATAAAGTTACGTAGTGTCCATTTATCTTTGATATAAGGGGTATTTCCATGGGTTTGCCTTGGTATCATGTTCATACTATTGTATTGAATGATTCCGGTCGGTTGCTTTTTGTTCATATAATGCATATAGCTCTGGTTGCTGGTTAGGCCGGTTCGATGGCTCTGTATGAATTAGTGGTTTTTGATCCTTCTGATCCTGTTCTTGATCCAATGTGGAGACAGGGTATGTTCGTTATACCCTTAATCACTCATTTAGGAATAACCAATTCATGGGGCGGTTGGAGTATCACAGGGGGGACTGTAATAAATCCGGGTATTTGGAGTTACGAAGGTGTAGCGGGAGCACATATTGTGTTTTCTGGCTTATGCTTTTTGACAGCTATCTGGAATTGGGTGTATTGGGATCTAGAAATATTTTGTGATGATAGTACAGGAAAACCCTCTTTGGATTTTCCAAAGATCTTTGGAATTCATTTATTTCTCTCGGGGGTGGCTTGCTTTGGTTTTGGTGCATTTCATGTAACAAGCTTCTATGGTCCCGGGATATGGGTGTCCGATCCTTATGGACTAACGGGAAAAGTACAACCTGTAAATCCAGCGTGGGGCGTGGAAGGCTTTGATCCTTTTGTTCCAGGAAGAATAGCCTCTCATCATATTGCAGCAGGAACATTGGGCATATTAGCGGGCCTATTCCATCTTAGCGTCCATCCTCCATAACGTCTATACAAAGGATTGTGTATGGGAAATATTCAAACCGTCCTTTCTAGTAGTATTGCTGCTGTCTTTTTTGCAGCTTTTGTTGTTGCCGGAACTATGTGGTATGGTTCGTCAACTACCCCAATTGATTATTTGGTCCCACTCGTTATCAATGGGATCAGGGGTACTTCCACAAGAAATATATCGAAGATTTAGTGCTGGGCTAGTAGAAAATCAAAGTTGATCAGAAGCCTGGTCTAAAATTCCTGAAAAATTAGCTTTTTATGATTACATCGGCAATAATCCGGCAAAAGGAGGATTATTCAGAGTAGGTTCAATGGATAACGGGGATGGAATAGCGGTTGGATGGTTAGGACACCCTATCTTTAGAGATAAAGAAGGGCGTGAACTTTTTGTACGTCGTATGCCAACTTTTTTTGAAACATTTCCGGTCGTTTTGGTAGACGGCGATGGAATTGTTAGAGCCGATGTTCCTTTTAGAAGGGCAGAATTGAAGTATAGTGTTGAACAAGTAGGTGTAAATGTTGAGTTCTACGGCGGTGAACTCAACGGCGTCAGTTATAGTGATCCTGCTACTGTGAAAAAATATGCTAAAGTAGTCAAAATGAATGAACACGTTCAATTCAATAAAAACATATTTCTTTTTTTTCTGATTCATTTTTTTCTTACGACACGATACTCAAATCTTGATTCACTCAACTCTAGATTCTTGTAATTATGATTCAAGTGAAGAAAAAGTAAGCCTATTTATTTTGGGCTTTAAAACCAGTAGTTCTAGCGGTCGACTCGGTTCTTTCAAATTGTTTCTCATTATTGACAAAAGGTAACAAAGATAAAATACGAGCTTGTTTTATAGCAAGAGTAATTAATCGTTGTTGTTTCAAGGTCAATCTATTCACACGTCTTGATAATATTTTTCCTTGTTCACTAATAAATCGACTAATTAAACTCATGTTTCTATAATCAATTCGATCCCGCAGGAGATCCGGACCCATTTTTTTCTGATCCTTCAATAAAAAGATTCATTCTCTTCTTAAAAAAATAGGAGGTAGAACCAATAAAGATTTCTTTTTCGATTCATCCCTGGCCTCATTCAAGAATTATTTTTGATCCAATCTGCAGGAATCAATAGAAAAGGAAAATCCCTTATGATACACCAAATCCGGCTCGATTTTTGATAGAGTGAATAGATCTGCCATTTCTTGAAATCTCTCTTCTGATTTAAAATCGTAGTGTAATGTGTATCCTCCCCTGTTCCGGTCATGGAATAGATGAAATAAATCAAAAAATGGATTTTTGTTCAAGAATAAAATCTTATTGGAACTGTCCATATCCGGTTCATCCTTCGGAACCATATCACATCCTGAATCTGATGAAATAGGATGAATTGAGACGGTATTTTGTAAATACGTAATTATCTTGAATATATTAACCATTTCTTTATTTTCCGATCGCTTGGAAGGGACAAAAGAAAGATCTTTTTGTTTCTTCAATAATTTCTGATCTCTAGTGGACCTCTTAGTAGGATTCGAACCCAGATGAAGTTCTGACCATCTATCAGAGAAAAAAGATAGAACGGATCTTGTAGGATTCCCATGAAATTCTTCGATTTCTTCCAGAAACAGATGATTTGGATGATCCAAAACCAAAAATAGTGGTATTTAATAGCAACAACATAATGGAGGCAGTCACTCAATATAGATTGATCCAAAATCTGATTCAAATCCAATATAGTACCTATGGGTACATAAGAAATGTATTGAATCGATTCTTTTTAATGAATAGATCTGATCGCAACTTTGAATATGGAATTCAAAGGGGTCAATAGGAAAGGATACTCTGAATCATAGAAATATAATGAAATATACGATCAACCAATATTTATCTAATTTGAAAAAGAGTCAGAAGAAATGGTTGGAGCCTCTTATTTTGATTTCTCGAACCGAGAGATCCATGAATCGGGATCCTGATGCATATAGATACAAATGGTCCAATGGGAGCAAGAATTTCTAGGAACATTTGGAACAGTCTGTTTCGGAGCAGAAGAGTCATTTTCAAGTAGTGTTCGATCGATTATGTATTAATCAATATTCGATTGATTGGTCTGAGGTTATCGACAAAAAAGATTTGTCTAAGTCACTTCGTTTCTTTTTGTCCAAGTCACTTATTTTTTTGTCCAAGTTGCTTTTATTTTTGTCTAACTCACTTTCTTTTTTCTATGTGAGTTTTAGAAATATCCCCATTCATAGGTCCGAGATCTACATCTATGAATTGAAAGGTCCGAATGATCAACTCTGCAATCAGTTGTTAGAATCAATTGGTCTTCAAATTGTTCATTTGAAAAAATTGAAACCTTTCTTATTGGACGATCATGATAATTCCCAAGAATTTCGGGGAGTGTAACAACGTACACGCTTCCCTTTACTCCATAGGGAGACAAATGCAGAGAGGTTCTAACCAGCCTAGCCTAACAAACCGCTACAAGCGGGTAGGAAATAGATGTGGTGGAGACTCAAGTCAAGGCGATGGATCTCTATCACTATAGATAGATGCTTTCCCTGAACTGTGTTCAATGGCACCTGATATGCCAACAAGGGCTTACTAAGAGATCTTGCATGTTTTATAGGGTGCTTCTTATGTCTTTCCATAAGCAGAAGTATGAGTAGAGCTGCTCTTCCCCTATTCTTAATCCCACTTCTTATGTCTGTCAACAAGAGCCCAGCCCCTGGTTCAATCGATAGATAGGCCGAAAACATATTTCTGGACAAATGAACAGACCTTTCCTTTTGCCAACAAACTGGTCAAACCAGTAACCAAGTTCATGCGTCAGTACCACGTCCAAGATCTTAGGAAAGGGGAAGCTCTAATGATATCTAATGGGATGGGCATGTTCCCCACTGCTCTATGATTTATTATAGTCATACTCTATTTCGTATCTGGTAGCTAGCCTTTCGCTTCCTTCTTGTACTAGATTTTTACTTGAATTCCCCCTGAAAGAAAGAACGCACTATATGCCTTTAAAATAAAAAGAAGGCTAGAAAAAAGAGAGAGCTCCTTTCTTTTCGAGCTTTGGAGGGAGGAATAAAAATCCTATCCTATATGAAGGCCTATATACAAGAAAAGCACTTTGCCTAGAATCCCAAGTTGCGTCCCCTCTCCTCTTAGGCCGATCGCATCAACTTTTTGATCCCCTCGCCTTTGAGTACGGCAGCAGCCCAGACATAGACCGAATTAGGGGCCTAAACTCTTTAGTAGATTGCCCATGGAAAGGAGCTTACTCCAAGATATGACTCCCCCCGTGCAGGAGTTCGGGAAGGCTAGAAGTAAACAAAGAGCGGTAGAACAGAATAAAGTGTTGTGCCCATTCTTTTCTTTCATAGCTGGACCAAATGGAAGGAGACGTCGTGCAAGCCGAAGAATTTGACAGGTGTCGGTAGGCACGCCTCTGATAAGGGCTCGATCCTGAGAATCAATCCCAATCAAATCTATGGAAGGGAGACCTTCTATCCTCTTAATCTTTAGAGTATATATTATATATAGGATAATCAGTCCACTTTCGTGCCCAAGACAAGGCAAGATGAATAGGAATGTTGAAGGGACATAAGGCTCAGGTAAGGTAAGGAAAGACCCTGACCATCTAGGTCACCAATCTTCTTTTTCAGGGAGTCAGAGATAATCGAAGAGGCAGCAAAATAGGAACTTTCGATCAGGGAGAGCTCAACAAGGTCGAGACCAAGATGATGGATATTCCAAGGAAGATCGAAGAAGATGAATGGAGGTTTATACTTACCCCTAACTGGCACTATGAATCCAATCCAAGCTACATAGATGTTCCTAGCCACGAGATGAGGGGGTTCTCTCGTACTGTTAAGCTGTCTTCAACTCTTCTTTCTTTATTCCTTTCTGCATCGGGGCTGATAATTGGATAGAATCTCCTTAAATAAAGAAAGAGGGCGTATAAATTGGGTTTTTGGCTCGCAAAAAAGCTAGGGTCCTGATCGAGCAACTAGTAGTTCTATCTATCCACCTCTCCAGACATAATATCTTGAGTACCTATGATGGTGACAACATCTGCTGGCATGTGATATTTGAACATAGAATCGAGTCCTTGTGAATGGTCAAAGCCAGGTGCTTTTATTTTACGACGGTAAGGACGATTGCTTCCATTACTGACCAGAAAGACACCAAATTCTCCTTTAGGTGCTTCAACTGCGGCATAGGTAGAAGGAGCTGGTACGAAAAACCCTTCTGTATAATGTTCAAAATGGTGAATTGAGGTAGAGTAGACTGATGATCCTGTAGTTATGGCCGGCTATTGAAAGAAAAAGCTTGCATCTGCTTCCCCTATTATATAACCGGTCCCATCTCTCTCCAAACCTAACGTGGTAGTTTCCCATCACAGGGCTTTCTATCTATAGAGATAATTCATTCAGAACTTAGTTGAATGATTCTATAGAGAAGGCAGAGCATCATTGGCTCAGCATTATAGCACATAGGGCTTCGACGCTACTACAGCGCTTCGCTAACTAGAAGTGCCTCGCTATGAGAATCTAGCTTCGCTAACGCTCGGCTAAGTCTTGAACCTTCGCGCTGACCGTTCGCTTTCTCAGTAGCAAAAGCACTTCTCTTTGCCCCTTAACCTTAAGTAGAAGGACAAGAAAGAGATTATTGGTTTTCTTGCTCCCGCTTCCTCATCTGCGCTCATCAATCCAACTTTGCTCTTTGGGAGGTGAAAGATCGGTTGAAGCGGACATTTTGAAATGACAACATCAAAGATATAATTCTATATATACACGGTTACGGTTATCTCAGACTGCATTCCGGAAAAAGAAGCCTACTTGTAGGGCACTATGTACTTACACCCTCTACGATAAGCAAGTGAATGTGTCTGGTGCGTGGCAAACGGTTCATCAAGCCATTTTTCGCCTCAACTCCCTAAATAGGAATAGGGGTAGTTTCAAAATTCGGGTAAGAAATTCTCACCTGACTGTGATATCCCTCTCGATTCCTTATTGGAGCATTGTAACTAGTGGTTGGTTTCCCGTTGCGTCAGCCATTTCCCAGTGCGCGGAGCCCCAACGAGGAAGGTGTTAGTGCTTTATCATTGGGTCAATAATTCTAATCCCTCTTTTTATGCTACTCCTAAAAATGCGAAGCGTTCTCTTGCTTTCCCAACCAGTTGTTTCTAAAGACTGCCCTCTCTCAGCTGGATGTTGGTCCAGCCTACTACGAGGATCCCTTATCCAGCAACCCAACCTATACAAAGGGCATCAAAGCCCCTTTACTAGGTTGGAGCTATAAAGCTTACCTTATTTATTATTATTAAAAAGGGAAAGGGCCTTTTCAGCTGGTGCGCAGGAGCGCACTTCCATTTTCCCTTTACTAGTAGGGGGTCCCGTGGTTCCTATGCCGCCGCATTTCCCGGTCCTTTTCTTTTAGTTCTTCGACCTGAAGTGATAGGTTCTACCTAGTTCAGTGGATAAGATGGCTGCGCTCCAGCTCACTCAATAATGGGACAGTAGTGGTCTGCCGGCAAGTTTGTTCTGATCTTGGATGCAGTACATTGGAATCCTAAAGCACCACCACGAATGCTATCGCACGTCTGCCTGTGGTGCGGTAAGGCACCACCCTGTTGTGCCAATAGCCAACTCTGGTGTTTCAAATTAGTTATCCTCATCAAACCACTTAATTGATGTCTAGCTTCCCAACTGGTAGACGGTTCCTTTTCTCCCAAATCAATGAAGAAGGGAGACGTAAGTTGATTCTTCTGAAGAACCGGAAGCGAAGAGCTATGACGGGCCGGGGGGAGGGAAAAAGAAACGGATCCAAAGGAAAAAATTGGGGTTCCCAATGCTTTTCCACGCTCAACGAGATGTGGCAACCTCGGGATGCTTTACTCCTAACCCCACAAGGTTCCGAGATGGAGCTTAACCTGAGTCTCGGTTAAGAACGGCGATGATATATGTTTCACACGACGCATGATTCAATGGATAGTTTCATTCGAGATCATGATGGAGGACATAGCTTACGATCATCGGCTTTGATCATGCCACTAGGCATTTGATTAAGACATTGCACAATGATCCGAACACTTTGTCGCATATCTTTGATACGAATACAGTAATGATCATAGTGATCTCCTCTGGTACCTATTGGTATGTCAGGATCCAATTGGTCATGAACATCGTAAGGTGCTGCTTTTTGCAAATGCCAGCATACCCTAGAACCTCTTAACATTACACCACTGAATCCCCAATCCTTTGCTTGCTGTGAAGTGACAGTACCAATATCCACTAATCGTTGTTTCTAGATACGGTTGCTGGTTGACATCTCTTCTAATTCGTCGATACGAGAAGCAAATTGTTGTGTGAATGAATCAATATCTATACATAAGCCAAGAGGCAGATCTTTTGCCACTCCACCTGGTCGTATGAAACTGGCATGCATCCTGGCTCCCGAGACTCTTTCATAGAATTCCAAAAATTTCACCCGCTCCTCAAAAGCCCACAGGAATGGAGTTGATACTCCTACATCCATAGCATGAGTTGTTAAAGCAAGTGAATGATTTGAAATTCGAGTTATATCATGGAATAACACTCGTATATATTGAGCTCGTAATGGTACCTCGCAATTCAAAAGTCTCTCTACGGCTGAAGAATGAGCGTGTTCTTGGGCCATCATAGAAACATAGATAGGGTCAACAACGGAACGAAGAACGAAACTTTACGACAGCTTTTTCGTAGACGTTCACTTGCATCACATACACAAGTTCTCTCTGAACCGTGAAATTAGGTCACCCACAACACGGCTCTCCCACTTGAGTTATCTTAGCCCCAGGCCATGCTATTCAATAATATTGGAAAAATGGCAGTGTAAGGTAACAACTAGTATGGAAAGCTGGTTGCCTTTGGAAGCCTTCGGCGGTAACCAAAGCGTATCGTTCCTGCAACCACTTTGTTTGTTTATAGCTTTTTTATGTTATGCAATAGAAGGGTGGGCTTGCGCTTGAATTGAAGTAGCACCTTTTGAATATGAGTAGGGCCCCTAAGTGGCACTTTTGTGGAGGCAAACCAAAGAAAGGTTGGGTGCTTATGGGGCGCGGCCATCCGGCCTCGAATAGGAGGGGACAACGCTCTGGATCCTCCCTGCTTGCAGAAATGAATGGATCAGAAAGGGGCTTGGTTCTCTATTTCCGGGCGGGAGGTTAAGGCCATAAGAGAAGATTTCCCTACCAGTACGGAAGAGTGGAAAAAGGTGTTGTCATCTATCTCGACCATTTTCCCGAAGTATTGGAAATCCATACCGGCTCATAGAATCACTCTCGCTATTTAGCCCTTTGTTCCGCCAACAAAGAAGTCATCCTTGATGATTTCCCATTCCTTTCTTGTCGAGCCACCTCTCTTCGCCATTCGATGTTTCCGCCTTCCTATTCTATAACATAGCCAGGCGCCCTCCTTTCCAATCACTAAGAAAAAAAAAGACCAATCAACTATCTAAGTAAAGCTTCGTCTGTTTTTTATCCAGCCCCAGGGGAGTTTATTTGATGCATTCCCTGGTCTCCTGCACTTCTCAAGTAAGTGTGCGAGTCTGTATGAGGACCTCGTTCTCTTCTACCCACTCTCTATTCACACGGTTCTCAAAGCAGAGTAGGAAGGGTGGGCAGCAGCTACCACGAGCCCTCTGTCCCACACATCTATCCAGAAGCAAGTGTAGTTCACCGGTTCCACCGAATGCTCCTATCTCTTGACAAAGATTGTGTGAGTGTGTACTTATGTTTCAGATGCTTCACCATAGAATAGATCGATCCAATTCCTGTTCTTTTCTGGTGCACTCACTTTATATCTCTGACACACAAGGAAGGACGTGGTGGGAAGGAAGCAGCCCTAGCCTCTGTCCGGCTGATCATTCCGCTGGCATCTCGCATTCACGCCCCTGTTTTACTGCCGCTTGAGGATGTAGTTATAGATAGGTTAGTCTTAGTGGAACGTTGGCTCCACTTATTGTCTCCTTCTATGATATGCTATTGTGTTCGCCATATTCCATATGTCACTTAGTCATCTCCGCCTCGCTGCGGGTCAGCACCTCTGAAAGAAACGAAGAACTTCATTCAGTGACCCCGCGATTGCCCGGTTAACGATCAGAATAAGGTAAAGCTTTAAGATAAGTTTTGTACTCAATTAATTTCTCAGTCCCTCTAGTCGGGTGGGCGCCGACCAGTTTTTCGACTAGATCCCCCTAAATACCATACATGCGGGTCTCCCCGCATGTGGCTCACACAATTCGAGGTGGCCCAGCCTAGCATTCATTTGCAATTCCTGTAGTTAAATTGAGACTGCTCAACCTCAGAAGCTCATTCGCGTGTAGGCAGCGCTTTCTTTCCTACCGTTGACCTTATCTATTCATGGAATTTTCTTTATTTCAAGAATTCATCCACTTCCCTTTACTCCATAGGGCCTTCTGTAATAGGGAAAAGCCTTCTATTTCTGTCAAATGACCCGGCCACCCCTGACTCTTCCACCGTCCGGGCTCCCTTTCCTCCCTATGATATTTTCCCCCGGCGCAGGCCTACCATGCTTCGCGCCTATGACGTTTTC